>OZ023211.1:35421697-35581697 GCA_963995525.1 Escarpia spicata | reverse complement strand
CTCTTGTCTCGTCCGTACCCTCGTGTGATGCGACATCCGTAGTCTCGTGACATATCTCGGTCATAGTCTCGTCTCTTGTCTCGTGTCATCCGAAGTCTCATGACACATCTCGGTCATAGTCTCGTGACATATCTCGGTCATAGTCCCGTCTCTTGTCTCGTCCGTACTCTCGTGTGATGTTACATCTCTTGTCTCGTGACACATCTCGGTCAATTAAGACATACTTATTACGTACTGCATAATACAAAATGCATATTACCAGGATATTCAGGTATAAAAATCTGTTATCACCATCGCGATATTATATAAACCAGGTATATTTAATTCAAGTGACTCGCTACATAGCGCACATATCATTGTGGAATGCAACAAGGCTAATGCTATACAGCTTACTTAATGTATACCAATGACACTAGGCAAATTGTTTCTTAAATAACAATGGTCCCTTATGCGTTTGTGATGACTAGCTAGTTCCTTATTTTAATATGAACCTTATTATTTTAAATACATGCTAATATGTATTTTAGGCTACTGCTTAATTGCACGCATATTTCAAAATTAATTGTTCACTTTTATATATGCATATATTAACAAAAGTTCGTTTATTATTGTATGGTAAGTACCCTAGCTTAGATGATCCCTTTGTTTGATTAATATGACCAGAAATGTTGAGATGACCCCGTATTGATTTGAGATGATTCAATAAGTTTGTCCTAATACAACTCTTTATGTATTGTTGAACTTTATCTTGATTGTTTGCAATAGCCTCTTAATTGTCAGTTAGTTCGTGGTATTTAAATGTTCATGCAGCGCGATGTATTCATATTCACTTGCGAAAATACACCTTATGGAGGACGTTTGTAGTAAACTACTGGACGTCTCTCGCGTTGACGTCACTGCGACGCAGTCCACACAAGGCAATTTATCAGATCAACGTCAACCGCCACCAACGGCCCTGTCTGTCTTCTAGCGGGTGGTGAAGACTGCGGTAGGGGAATCAGCACACAGCTATGATGTGGGAAATCGCACTGTTTAGCACTAAGAATTTTATGTAATTCTATAGATATGTAGAATACCCTGGATTAACCGCTTCCCTTCTTGGACGCTACATATCTCACTGCGCGCGTCTTTTCGCCGTAGTGCACCGAATACTTCCTGTTAGACATGGATACACGTAAACAATAGCACATTCGTATAGTAACTAACTTGTGAGACGTGTCAAATGTTCAATTATTTCACAGTTATCGTGCAAAGTTAAGAACAAGGAACACGATGGGCACACGATAAGTGGAAACTTCGGATATTGGCTATAGAACAGTCTAATCAACTGGGCTGTCACGACGCGGCCGAAACCGACTTTCGAAGACGACTGACAAGTTGAAGTCAGTGACAGTGAAATACGAATTAACTGCGTGTTTGTGCCGCAGGGTGAGTGGACTGACGGGATTGAGGGTTGTCGACGCGTCTGTGATGCCGTTAGTTGTGTCGGGACCCACGAACGCCGCGACCATCATGATTGCGGAGAAGGTGGCCGACATGATCCTGGCTGAACACGAATGCTACAGAGCGCGATACGGATTCTAAATGAACACACTTGTTGCTAAGAAAATAACCGTCAGCGAGAGATTACTACAACGACACGTTGATCGTCACCAACTACACGAGATCTAAATCCGCAAGTTCGTGTTGTAATTACGCTTGAGGTGTGTCGGGACACACGAACGCCGCAACCATCATGATTGCGGAGAAGGCGGTCGACATTATCCGAGCTGAACACGAATGCTACAGAGCGTGATACGGATTCTAAATGAACACACTGATTGCTAAGTGAATCACCGTCAGCGAGAGATTACTACAATGACACGTTAATCGTCACCAACTATACGATATTTTAATCAACAAGTTCGTGTTGTAATTATGGTTGAGATTTAATTATGAGACAAACACATATGTAAAGCCGACGGTGTTCATATGTACTGATAATAAATATCCCAAATAAAGGTGTTAATTACTTGCAACGTTTGTGTATTGGCTCACTACAGAGCAATGCGGCGGCATCGTCCTTCTGATCACGATGAAATAAATATAACAATCAATGGGGTCATCAACGATTCATCAACGCATTGGTTCAATGTTGTATCGGCATTGTGTGATGTTATGTAGGATTTCTGGCTTTGACAACGTTCAATATCCCATTGCTATGGTGCTGGGTATCGTTTTCGCATTGCTCAGTCAACGGGGTCTTGAACAGGTTATCAATCATCTCCCGATCAATATCGATTTTTTAATTACCTACTGCCTGGAACGCCTTATATAGACATAATTATTGTATTAAAGAAGTCATAGATAAGACGGAGTAACTCAAATTAACAAACGTTGATAACAATCATGAACAAAATGAGGAAAACATGCAACAACAACCGATACATGGCAGATTGGCATTGGTTAATGCATTCTTATTGCGACCTGCATAATACAAAATGCATATTACCAGAAAATTCAGATGTAAAAAACTGTTATCACGATATATAAACCGGGTATATTGAATTCACGTGACTCACTGCATAGCACACAGAACATTGTGGAATACATCAAGGCTAGTGCAAGACAGCTTACTTTATGTACACCTAAGACACAAGGCCCATTGGTTCTTAAATATTTGGGATGATCCCTTCCGTGTTTGTGATGGTTAGCTAGTTCCTTATTTTAATATGAACCATTACATTTTAAAGTCCCGTTAATATGTGTTTTAGGCTATCGCTTAATTACACACACATTTCAAAATTACTTTTTTAATGCATATATTAACAAAAGTTTGTTTAATATTATATGGTGTTTGCCCTAGCTTAGGTGATCCCTTTGTTTAATTAATATGACCAGACTTTTCAGTTGACCCCTTATCGATTTGAGATGATTCAATAAGTTTGTTTTAATACAACTATTTATGTATTGTGGAGCTTTATCTTGACTGGTTGCAATAGCCCCTTACTTGTCAGTTCATGTTATGTAAATGCTCATGCGGCGCGATGTATTCATATTCACTTGCGTCAATACACGCCGTGGAGGACGTTTGTAGTCAACCACTGGATTTCTCTCGCGTTGACGTCACGGCGACGCAGTCCGCGCAAGGCAGTCTAACCGATCACTCTTAGTACATTAGTCGTAAATCCAAAGAGGTCATCCGTCAACATCCACCAACTGCCCTGTCTGTGACAAGCCCCTCTCCACCCTGGCGATGCGTCGTAGACTGCGGTAGGAGAATCCGCTCATAGCTGCGATGTGGGCATTCCGCTCTGTTTAGCAATAAGCAGTATACAGTATGTAATACCATATATACGTAGAATACCCTGGATTAACCGCTAACTTGCTTCGAAGCTACATGTTTCACTGCGCTTGCCTTTTCGCCGTAGTTTACCGAATACTTCCGGTTAGACGTGGATACACGTAAGCAATAGCACATCCGCACAGTAATTAACTTGTGAGCCGTGTCAAATGAAGAATAGTGCTCAACAATTCCACAGTAATTGTGAAGAACATGGAACACGATGTGCACACGATGAGTGGAAATTTCGGATATAAATTGGCTGGATAACAATATAATCAGCCGGACTGTCACGACACGGCCGAGATCGAGTTTAGAAGACGACTGACAAGTCAGTAAAAGTGAAATACGAAGAAACACTACTTTCAAAGGCTACGACGTGTATGACTTCTTCAGAATGCTATTTTAACATGTTGTGCTGCGAACACTTTGGACGGTAACCGACAATTAATTCAACCCAGCACAAAATAATGTCTAATGAAACGTCTGCCAATGCCATACTCGGACTGCTAAGCCTAATCAAGGCCAATGCAAGCGCCGACTCCTATGCTATGTCAATAATAGTTACTCATTTTTTTGTTCCTGCTAATAAACTGTGGAACGTTTTGAGATCTCTTTTAAGCACCTATTCATGCAAAACGTATGTTTAAACACCACTGGTTATATATACAGGTAGTATAATACACGTGTTAACTCGTGTAGAACTGTGGGTAAGTGTAATAATACAATAAACTACCACTAACATAATAATCACATTTTAATATTGTGATTTTGTAGAATTGACATATCAATTATTTAGCTTAAGTGTAACTAATTAATTTATTGAACTTATTATTTTAACGTGTTTAACTGTCTTTTATACAACTTTTATTTTTAATTTCACTAATTATATAACATTTATTTAATGCTATTTTGTTAGTGCGTATGAGCATGTTTTTTAACCAATATATATATTATGGTGCATTTAGTACATTACAAATGCAGACAACAAATACAAAATTAATCAATAATAAACAACACGATTTTATGCAGCTATAGCTGTTTTAATAATTCGCTGAAGTAAATATAATATTATTGTTTGTTAGTTCGTTTCATTCCAAATATGTTTTTATGTGGGAAATTCTTGTAATCTACTTGGAACATGTTCATGGGAAATATTGCAAAAAATCCACAGAGTCAAACAATTGCACGTAGTTATGCCATGACAAATGTTTATGAATTTAAAAGTAGGCATATATACTACAGGAACTAAGACATGCGTGAGGTGAAGCTGAAATACAAATATTCATTGCATATTGTTTTTATTTTGGTCTATTATAGTCATAAACATTGACACTTGAAAGTTGAGAAACCCAGGGACTGAAGTGAGCAATTATTATTATTATTATTGTAACAAACTGAGGTGACACACAGTGAAGTTCCAATGTATATGTTTCAAATAATGTAAATGCTCCTATATCATAGCATACCCTCATCTGGTATTGACATGCTTGTAATAAATTATTTTGTTGAAATACTTTACTCTATATCAGCTATAATGAAGTACGTGCGTGTCAATACCAGACGAGAGAGTAGCATTATTACATGGGAGCACTTAGACGTTGTTTATCACATACTAGTATTTTTGTTATTAGTATGCTTTTGTAATGTGCCAAATATCCAGGTAAAAACTTGCTAAAAGGTGCTAACAAGATAACATGAAGTACTCTTTAAAACTATTAACAAACAAAGTTAATAAACAAAGTGTTTAACAGACAATTAAACATTCATTAAATGATTAAGATAAATATAAATGAACCAAATGAGGGAATGACATTATAATACGGGAGTACATAAGTTATTTAAAGGCGAAAACAGTCGAACCTAGTTTTATGGCCACCTCAGCAATACATGTATGATGTGGAATTAGGTAAAACGTGTCAATATAAACGACTAGAATCGACCCAAAAGAAAATTTGCAATGCATAGATATGTATCAGCTTCACCTCATGCATGTTCGCTCAGTCTACGTTGTTCCAGTTCACTCAGCTGTATGAATAAGTACCTGGCTATAGACAGTGGTTGATATTAAATATAAATATATATGTACACAAATGTTGTTGTTTAGTGTTGATTAATTTTGTATTTGTTGTCTGCATTTGTAATGTACTAAATGCGCCATAATATATCTGGGTTAAAAAAAACCTACCAATACGCACTAACAAGATAACATTAAGTACATGTTACACAGTTCGTCAAGTTAAAACTAAAATGTTTCTAAAAGACAATTAAACACATTAAATTTATAAGTTAAATAAATAAATTAACTACACTTAAGCTAAATAATTGATATGTCAATTCTGCTATATAACAACATAAAACAAAATAATTATATCAAAATGTGATTATTATGTTAGTGGTGGTTTATTGTGTTATTTCATATGTATATTGATCCTATCATGGTCTACACACACTCTTAACACAGTTCTACACTAGTTAACACGTATATTAAACTACCTGCATGTACAGCCACTGGTGAGTCAAAATAGGTATTATATGAATAGGAGTTTAAATGAGATCTCAAAAGTTCCACAAATTATTAGCAGGAACAAAAATGGGTATCTATTATTGACATATTTCCTATCCTATCCTAGTACTATACTCTTACAGTTGCCTGGAATAAGCTTGCCTTAGCAATCCGAGTATGCAATTGACAAACGTTTCATTAGTTATCATTCAAACTGATCGCAGCACAACATACTAAAATAGCATTGTGAGGATTTCATCCACGGCGTAGTCTTTTGAAAAAGAGTGCTCGTTCGTATTTCACTGTCACTATCTTCATCTTGCCAGTCGATACTTGGTCTCGGCCGCGTCGTGACAACCCGGGTAATTAGCCAGTTCTATCGCCGATATCCGAAGTGTTCACTGATCGGGTGCCCATCGTGTTCCTTGTTCTTCACATTTCACGATAATTATAAAACAGATGAGCATTAGTCTTCATTTGACACGCCTCACAAGTTAACTACTATGCGGATGTGCGATTGTTTACGTGTATCCACATGTAACCGGAAATATTCGGTGCACTACGGCGAAAAGACGCGGGCAGTAAGACATGTAGCGTAGAAGTAGGGGAGCGGTTAATCCAGGGTATTCTACATATTTATGGTAATACATTCAACTAATGTTCTGAACAGGCCAGACTTCAGAGTGAGCGGAAGGATTACTAGTCCCCACTTAGCACTGTATTGCAAATATCGTTACAGTCTGCTGTCTTAGGGTTTTGAATGTTCACTTTTTTGAAGAAATCACCATACACTAATAACTCCAACACGGCCGCCGCCTATATGAGTATGGAATGCATTGTGATAGGTTTGGGTATGCCCCCGATCGATCGAAGAGGTGTTCATCATCATTGTACAAGGTCAAGGTCAGGAGGTTTCTGCCTACTATAGCTATAATTTGAGATTTCAATTGCCCTTGGAGCTATTTATCTTTTATTAGACATATTGCATAATAATAGATCATATCAAGCTATTATAAAATACATGCCTCCTTTGTTTCCATGATGTCAAGGTCAAGTTCAGAAGGTCAAGGTGATGACTTCTAAATGCCGCACGACCCTCAACCATAAGTTTATTAAATGTAATGCAATCCGATATGACGGCAAACAGTATTAGGAACTATCGTTTTTAATATAGGAAGCCCCCTATTGAATTGCCGGTGGGCAAATTCTACCATGTCTATTGAGAGAACAATAATATGAGACGTGGAGCAATATTATATATGACACGACTCAACTAAGTACAGTAGTATGGTGTTAGTTGGAAGTTGGTGTCGGAGGAGGACCGGGGCGATCATAACTGACTTACTTAGACTTAGCGGCTCCCGCGTGTATAGACGCACGCGTCAGTCAAAGCACGCCGTCCAGATACGTCGCTTGCTAGTGTTCTGACGTCGCTCCTACTTTTGTTGACCAGCTGTAGGTCGCGGTTGATTATTTGGCGTCAGTTCATTCTTGGTCGTCCCCTCTTTCTCTGACTAGCTGGTAACCACCATAGCGCTTGTTGGACAGGTGTAGTAGGTGGGAGCCTTGTGACATGGCCGAGTCAGCTCATTCGTCTTCTGCAGATAGTATATGATGCCAGAGGTTATCCTGATTGTCTACGGACATCTATATTCGTCACATGGTCCCTGCGATGTATGCCCAATATCTTTCGCAAGCATTTAGTTTCGAATGCATCAATTTAGTTTTCTTGACTTGTTTGATATAACGTTTGATTTATAAAAGCGGAGTTTAGATTTAAAGCTAAATTTCTTGTTGTTTCAAATTGTCCTCAGCTGGTTGAAGGCTCCGGACATTTTCCCCACTCTGCAGTTTAGTTCATGACCGAAGATTCCTTGGTTGTTGATGGAGCTGCCAAGGACCATAACAGCTTCACCTAGATATGCATCTGGCTGTGCATACAAGGACCTTGCTGTAGCAGAATCACCTTCTAGGCGAGCGGTAGAACCACCTAAGAGATCGATTTAAATGGCCCCCTACACACACGCAAATCTTTGGAAAGCCCTGTATCTCTCCGTTATAACTGGATCTGTCGTAGAGTTGCCAAATGGTGCAGTAAGCATGAATCAAAGGTCAAACAAGGTCACCATCAAATGTCTTAATATTACAATGGTTATCTAGCTACTTTATTTACTAGAAAATGGTCATGTATGACATGGCGCTGTGAGGATAAAGCAGTATGCATGGTGCGGAGTTCGAACAGGGTCACCGTCAAGTGGTCAATGTTAGAAATTGCGGCATCCCGCAAGCTTTACAAAATCTTAGTGGTTGTGGAGTTACGTTACCTAACTACTCATCACCATTTCATATACCTTTGGGAAGATTACTGTCTTCCCGTTACGATGAGGTATAACGTATAGCCGAAGACAGGTTGAACGATGACAAAAGAAAAAGCGATAGGAAAGAATGGAACGGAAGAGAATGTGACAGGAAAGAAGACGAGACGGGAAAAGACAACAACCAGACAGATGCAAACAGGATAAGGAGCTACTTTGAGGCAGTGATTGAGAAAGGAGAGGGGTAATGGGCGACGCTATTCTGAGAAAGACACGTAAGACACTAAATGAGGAAGAGGACGTCGTTGTTTGTTTACCGGGGGCTAGGATAGAACGTGTGACTGAAAGGGTAGAACAGTTATTGTGTGACATGGCAATGGAGGGTGTATACTAGTACACGTAAGGAACAATAATGCACACTGGGAGGGAAAAACTGGAATAATATAAAAGTACAAACAGTTAGTGAGGAAGTTAAAGAAGACAAGAGTTGAACAGAATATTCTCTCAAGAATGTTGCCAGTAATGGGGGTAAGGGGGCCAACATATAGAAACTGCAAGAGGGTGGCCAACAACGCACTAGTTGAGCAGATGTGTGATGAAGAGAGGGTGGGATTCATACATTTATGCTATGAAAACAAATACCTTGTAATATAAAACATAGCAGTAAGAGTGTTTATACATATGCTCCTCGTAAGCAGAACGTTTGGAATAAGGTATGTCCTTTAGAAGATAGTTCTGGAAATATCATATTAGAGGGATTCTTATTGGCAGTAGACCTGAATGAGTATCTTAGTTCAGTGTTCACCAGGGAAGACATTAGTTCATTGCCAGAACCAGAGGCTAAGTTAAAGGGGACGGAATCAGGAAATGGTAGCTAAGAAATGGGTATGATGGATAATAACTATCCTGGATTGGATGGGATTCCGCCCAAACTACTATTGGAAATTGTAGAACACATAAGCATACCGCATGCAATAGTTTTCAACTTTTCATGAGAAGAGGGAGTGGTTCCTTTAGAATGGAAAGTAGCAAACATTATACCGTTATTTAAAAAAGGTTCGAGAAAGCAGTTAGAGATGTACAGACTAGTGAGTTTATCATCGGTGATTTGAAAATTATTATACAAACTAATTAAACATCACATAGTGGATTTTCTTCTGAAACATAACTTGATTAATACATTTTAACATGGGTTTATAAAAGCAAGGTCACACTTAACAAATACGTTGTTTTTGGTAGATGTCACTAAGTGGGTAGACAACGGATCCTCAGTAGATATCATGTACTTAGATTTTCAGAAAGCTTTCGACAAAGTGCCACATCAAAGATGACTGCTTAGACTAAAGGCCCATAATTTAGGAAATGGTATAATTAACTGGATAGAACAATGGCTGATTGAATGAAGACAACTGGTAGTACTTGACTGGGAGGCTTTAAACTGGAAATTGGTATATATGTCAACAATTTGGACGAAGATATAACAAGCAAGGTGTTGAAATTGTTGTGGATGATACAAAAGTGAGAAGAAGCATAGCACTTGACGGAGATAGACAACATTTACAAGATGATCTTGACAGGTTGATCAAATGGTCTGAAAAGTGGCAAATGTTGTTCAATTTCGGGAAATGTAAATGCCTCCACACAGGACATGGGATTTAAGATGTACAGTATACAATGGGGGGTACTGTACTAAGTACTATTGCAAATGAGAAGGACTAGGTTTAACCGGTAGTGCTGATATGAACGTTTCAAAGCTTCAAAGTGGACTCAAATCTTTGGATTAATTAGGCGAAATAGTGTATTTGGAAAAAAAAGTAATAATACCGCTGTACAAAACAGTAGTTAGGCCTCATTTATTGTATACATGCGTGGAGGCTATATCGCAAGAAGGACATATATATGCTAGAAAAAGTACAAAGGAGAGCGACTAAGACGATACCAAAACTGAGGAATTTTTATGCCTAAGATAATGTGGTTTAACAACACTAGATACCAGGAGATTGAGAGGAGATCAGATAGAAACTTTTAAAATATTGAATGTTTATGAAAATATTGATATACTTTTTTTTTCATTTAATAAAGATAGGACTAGAGGGCATAAAGTTACAATAGCAAATGAGCAGTGTAGATTATATATAGGGAGTTATCATTTTCACAATGGACTGTAAATGAATGGAAGATAGTATCTGCTGATCGTCTGGGTGTTAGTAGCGTGAATATGTTTAAAAAGTAAAATCGACACATACCTCAGAAGGACGCAATACACGCATATAAAAAAGGTTGGACTCTCGATAAGCCAAAATGCGTCCTTGTCCATCTGTCATCTAGATTTAATTATATGGGTGGCATATTGTTAAATATATTTTTAAAATAAGTCATATGCATAGATAACAACGACTAATCGAAGACAACGTATATTCCTCATAAGCATCCCAGCAGTGTTGCAGTCAACACGATGGAAGAAGAGTTTTTTTGTGAGTATCATCTGTTACAATTTCGTTGGTGCCTAGTTAAGAAAATACAGCCGAGTCCGATCATTTCACCTGTGCTATGAGTCTGATAGCACCAACACGTACGTTGTGATACTGACCAAAATTAAGCCGAGATGTCAACGGGTTGATTTTGGGATTTTGACTTTCACGTCATTATTATGTGACCTATGTATGTGTTAATTTTTTTTAATGAGAACCGTCTTTAAAATCTCAATGTATGCTTTTGGAGTAGATTACCGTGAGGCGAACACATAATTCACATACTTCTAAGAAAGCTGAAGGCATATGGCATCATTGCACAAATCCACAAATGGATAGGAGATTTTACGCTATATCGAAAACAGCGGGTTATTGTCAATGGGAAATCGTCATCAGGGACTGATGTAAAACGTGGCATCCCCCAAGCCAGTGTCTTGGGTCCAGTACTTTTTGTCATCTTGATAAATGACCTGCCCGAAGAGATAGAAAGTAGTACCATGATCTTTGCAGACGACACCAAGATATTCAGAGAACTCACCATACAGATCAAGACAAACTACAAGAAGATCTGAACAAACTCAATGACTGGTCACCCACGTGGCAGCTCAATATCAACGAAGCGAAGTGCAAAGTCTTTCACCTTGGGAATAAGAACAAGAAACTACTGCACACCGTGAACAACGTAACAATGACAGCCATTGAAGTTGAGACAGATCTGGGAGTCCAGGTTGACCAGGACTTGACGTTTCAACCGCACGGTAAGAGTGCCATCAACAAATCGACCAGGATGCATGGACTGATTAGAAAAACATTTTCATGCCTGGACGTAACAACCATTACAATACTGTTTAAAAGAATGGTCCGTCCACACCTCGAATACGGAAATGTTATCTGGGCACCACGTATGAATGTCCTGTCATGAAATCGAAAAAATCCAACGCCGAGCGACAAAACTTGTGCCATCATTGAAAGACAAGCCATATGTTGACCGTATGAAGGCAATTAATCTACCATCAATCCATTGCAGAAGAAGACGAGGCGACATGTTACAAGTATAAAGGATAACACACAAAATTTACCGTGTGGATCAAACCGTCTTCTTCACTGCCCCTACGACGTTGAACACCAGAGGATACAGTCAAAAACTAATCAAAAAAAGAGCAAACACTCAGCTAAGACAACAATCCTTCAGTTCCAGAATTGTAGACGGCTGGAGCTCACTGCCTGAAAACGTCATCGACAGTGCTTCTCTAAACTGCTTCAAAAATAGAATTGACAAACACTGGGCTATAGACTGCTAAACACGTTTGTCCACAAATACACATTACTGTTATTATATTGACTAGCAAAAATGCCCGTCACCTGACGGAATGCCTAGGACAATCGTGATAGCAACGTTTCCCAAATGTTACAACATCACTACATAAACACCATAAACCGCTCGCAGATACCCATTGTTTGTTCAACAAGACGAAAGTCGGAGAGAATGCCAAGGTCACGTCCGTCGATAGGTCCTAGTCGCGGTAGTGTAAAATTATCAAATAATATATATATATATATATATATGGTATATATATATTGCTATGCTAGATTTATCCCATAAAAGTTGGGATTATTGACTGATATATGGGGAATATTGTAAATATATATGTCTTATGTCATATTCATGGTGTCGTAGATTAATCGCTAAAAGTTTGGCCTTCTAAGAGGGAAACGTTAAACTATCTACATACATGCCCTCGATTATAAGTACAGGCCCGTACCCAGGAGGGTACACGCGGTTCATGTGAACTCCCCTTTTTGTGAACCCCCTCCTAAATTGTGAACCCCTCTACACCCCTAATTTGCATCTTAACTCCCATCTCAAAATAATATGCCCCTCATTGCATCTTAATGTCCCCCTTTCTCAAACGCGTGAACGTTTTATGTCATAGTTAGGCATGCTTTTTGTTCTCCATCTACAAATAAATACAGCTTATATCCTTATTTGACTGGTGGCTAAATTGTATTTTGTAATGATAAGGTGAAGGTGTTTGGTTGTGTCACCTAGCGAATGAACCGTGAAATAGTTGTCGTTCCACTGACCACGCACACCGTAATGGGTTCGGATATGCGAGTAACTTTTTTGACAACAATCAAGTATGAAGAGAAACCAAGGCCAGAAAAGCTTCTTCTGCAGGTAAGAGAAACATCACATTTCCTTAACTCTTATCACATGAACGGTTGTGTACAAGAGTAACTCCGGTAACGAACGCTAAATGTATCCATCGCCACCGGCAGCGCAGTTTTTCAAGGAAAGTCGGGACGCCATTTTCCCGACGTTTTATAGCGTCCTTTGGATTAAATTTTGGGGTGTGTGGCTGTTATTAGGTTTTATTTTATAGTTTTGCACGCTTTTGTACTCCATCTATATATATATATATATATTATATATATATTGATATATATATATATATATACATATACATTGTACGTCTGCATGTTGTATGTATGTACGTATGTATATATATATATACATACATATATATATATATATGTATATATATACATACATATATAAAGTAAATATAGTACAATTGCTTCATAAATAAACTAACCAGTGGTTACAGTTCCATATAACAGGTTTTTATACAGTAATGTTTGGTGTGTTTTTGCACTGTCTCGACATAGTACTCACCTTCTGGGTCTGGTGCACTCCGTCATCTGTGAGAGACATACAACCATAGAAGATATTGCAGAATTGTACAAGAATGATTTGTCCACACCGTCTCTGCTAACAGAGGAAATGCACAGTTGGCCGGCTCGATTCAGAGGCAAGAAACCAAGCGAATTTCCTGACTCCTCTTCAAAGCGATCAAGGTATGCCAGAATGACATCTTCGCCAACCTGCATGTGATATTGCAGGTGGCTTGTACCATCCCCCTGACCTCTTGTGAATGTGAGGGGAGCGCCAGCCCACGCAGACGACTGCACACATATATGCGTGCCAGCATGGGCCAGAGCACATTGTCATCGTTGGCACTAATGCACATCCACCACGACATCGCAGTTGATGTGGACGAACCTTTGAACATGTTCTCTACCATGTACCCAAAGAATCTAGAGATAATGTGATGTGTGGTGGTGATGGTAGGAGAGTGAAACACAGTGTGTGTGTGTGTGTGTGTGTGTGTGTGTGTGTGTGTGTGTGTGTGTGTGTGTGTGTGTGTGTGTGTGTGTGTGTGTGTGTGTGTGTGTGTGTGTGTTTATTGTGGTGGGAGTGTTTGTGGTGGTAGGAGTGTGATTGAGACTGCGTGTGTCTGTGTGTGTGTGTTTGTGTGTGTTCATGTCATAGTATTATTTGTTTTGTCTATGACATTGTCTAATTGCATTGCACAATTAAAATAATTGTTCACTCTTTTACTTTTGTCTTATTTTATTACCTAATTCAATAGGCAAGTAAGCAATACTTTTGACTGACGCCCTCTGAATTGTGAAAATACAACCACTCATGTGTACTAGTAGCTCCACCTGGTGTCAATATTATGAAACTGTGACCCCCTTCCAAACATGGCTACGGGCCTAATGTCAGGGCCGAAAACATGTGACCACAAACATTTATAGCTGGCTGCGAGTACTTTTATTCACTCTCTTGTTATAGACACAACACTATCAAAATATTGTTATATTATCACTTTTAAAGGTTTCTTACATAACTATAAAAATGTCGATGCACATCATATGTTGTGGAGGTGTCTATTCTACCTTCTAGATGTCGGTTGTCGTTGATCTACCAGTGGGCAACAATCTCCAAGACCACGTCCACCCTACTCTCATTGAATTCTCTACGACAGCCAATATCACCTTGTCTGGCAAAGACAGAAGGTCGTTGCTGACTGAAGCCGAATACAAGACATTTGGCAGTGAGAATTATTTGAGTTACCTAATTTGCGATATTAATTTTGCTAATTCGTGTTTCGTGCATTTTGTTACTTTACATTCAGGCTAAGAATTTTATGATTGTAACGATGCGTTAATCTTCAGCCAATAACAATGTGTACTATATATGTTTCCAATACATACACTTCACGTCAACAGAAAATCATCACCAAAATAGCCGTCAAGGTATTTTATACCAAAACGCATAATGTCTTGCGTTGTTGATGGTTTGTTCTATTCTCCACGGATCCATGAAGGTGGCGCCGCAAAAGGAATTGCCTTCTTAAGGTCAAAACACCAACCCCGGGACACATCCTACTCCTACATTCAAGTGGTCTTCCTGCCGAATTTGTTGACATGGGGAGCCGACAAACATAAAATTGATGCCATTTGGAAGAAGACCAACTTGCGACGCAATGTAACTATTTCTAATATGGGGAAACACAGACCTGAACTAGTATTCTGAGAAATGTGTATGCGAGAGTGTAAACAATACATTATTTGCATTGCTGAAGCAAAATTCAAACTTGCTTTTGGCCTTTTCTAAAGGTATGTAACGTTCTAATGGTGGATTGGTCGTTTTCTGTTGGGATTACAACAGTTCACTTTCTGCAGTGTTTTGAAGTTATCCACGTGTTAAACCTGTCCCCACTTCTGTTACTTGATCATTACCTATTAACAATAGTTTGTTTTCACACTAATTGATATAATCCCAGGTCATATTTTGGTCAATGAGAATATCTTTCGTACAATTGTATATAGGTTGAGCAATCATCTCTCAAATGCATACATGTCCCATATTTGCTTCAATACGTGAAATAAGGTCCAATCATCTTTACATGGGAATATGTTGTTACCGTAGAATTGTTTCGTTACATTATATGGCCAATAAAGTGGTTGTTTAACTTTGTTTCTTCTAGTGTACAGAAACGGGGTGGCTCTACATTCGCTCTAATATTGGGGTGTCCGTGAGACGGAAAATTCGTGAGGGAGAAAACATACATTTCAATTTCCAATTCATTTAGTTTCGAAAGAGTATTCGGGTCTGCTGTACAAGTTCATGAAACGAACCAGCCTCAAAAATGTTGTTTTGTTAATTAATAAAACCCTCGAACAACATTTGTTAACATGTCTCGGGATTCAACTATATACACCAAATGTTGATTGACATAAATCGTATAACTTTGTAATTGCATTTGATAGGGAACGGATATTTTACAATTTATAAGTAGAAATATAAATTTATCTCAACTTTAACAAATGTATAACACGTGTCGTAAACGACATATTTTGCAGGTATTCGATGCACTGTATAACCAAAGACAACATGAATGGTTTCAAAGTGCTTGTCGGCCATCTACATCCGCGTAGCACGGGAACTGTTCGACTAAACACTACCGATCCCTTTGTACAACCACTCATCAAAACGAACTATCTGTGCAACAAAAATGACGTCAACGTCCTCCTGGAAGGTTGGTTCAAAATAAATATTACGTTGAATAAATACTGTCACTCGCCGACTCAGCCATGTCATGACGTATTGTATTATCTACCTTTGTGGGAAATCGGGGTGTACAATGATTCTTCAGTTTTTCCTTTAACGTATACCAAATGTTATTATTATTACTACCCTGTATCAGAGGTATACCAACATTAAAGTCTCTTAATCGATTTGGTTAGTATATCGTATCGAGTGGAAAGAATAGCTACGCACGCAACGATGTATTCCATTAGCTAAGTTTTAACTCATACTTACTCCCAGTAAAGTTGCATTCGGATACAAAATGCCATTTTAGCTGTTATTAAGGTATGTGTACAGCGTGAGTACAATTGATGTGTTATTCGATAAACTATGTCTTAGCAAGTTTTTGTTTGCCAGGTCCAGACAGCGATATTATAAAACGCGAATATTATTGTTATATAGTATTATCTGAATATATAGGTTTGAAGAAAGTTATGTAATTATATTGTATGGGAGATAATGGGTAACTGAACATTTGTATTTAAAAGATGGACAATCTCAGAATGTCACTTTAAAATTGCAAAGTCTCTGTAATTGCAGGGGCATGAATTTTCGTAATAAGTTATTATCTTGTATTCTTCGTGTTTGTCATAGGTATTAGAATAACACAGAAGTTAGTGTCTACGAAAAGCTTCCAGGATCTCGGTGCATCTATGCTCGCAAGCCGGCACCCTGACTGCAAGCATCACGACGATGACAGCGATGAATATTGGCGTTGTTACATAGGGAAGACTACAGACGCGTCCTACCATCAACCCGGCACGTGCAAGATGGGTTCGTGGGATGACAATAGCGCTGTCGTCGACCCTCAACTACGGTATGTCCTACTTACACATATTACGTGCTGTTTAATGTACTGATAATATAACATATTATGGTTATTTGCTGATTTCTTTACTTATGTATGTACTTATTTACTTACGGCCATACTAACATTAATTCTCTGACCCCTTAGCAGTCTCAATCACAGTGATATGACATTGTTTTTATAAAGTACAATGAGGTAGTTGATGGAACACATGTTGTCAGGACAATTTCGTTATTAAATATAATGCTGCTGGTTTATCGGTCGTTTATTCGCGTCATGAACAAGACGCTAGCCTTCAGGATATAAGTGGGTCATTAGAATCTTCAAATTTGAGACAAAATTCCGAGTTAACCACTAACGTACAATGTTGATTGTGATTGCAAATACTTACTTTAAATTAACTCTTTTAAGTGTATAACACAAAACAGTTGCGTTTTACTCCACTTTAAATATTTCAGTAGTGTTATGATGATTCATTTAAAATTCAAATGCCAGTCAACAGCAAAAGACAACAGTGGAAACGAAATATATTACTTTCATCGTAAGGTATAACGACTGCCAATGTACTTAAACTATACGAATTATACTGGACACCTTGTAGTGTGCTTTCATCGTAAGGTATAACGACTGCTGCCAATGTACTTAAACTATAAGAATTATACTGGACACCTTGTAGTGTGCTTTCATCGTAAGGTATAACGACTGCCAATGTACTTAAAGTATAAGAATTATACGCGATCCCGTGTGCATCTTATTACTATTCTTATTACTACATGAGGAAGCGATGAATAGTTGTCAGTGACTGCGTGTTTGTGCCGCAGGGTGCGTGGATTGACGGGATTAAGAGTTGTCGACGCGTCTGTGATGCCGTTAGTTGTGTCGGGACACACGAACGCCGCAACCATCATGATTGCGGAGAAGGCGGTCGACATTATCCGAGCTGAACACGAATGCTACAGAGCGTGATACGGATTCTAAATGAACACACTGATTGCTAAGTGAATCACCGTCAGCGAGAGATTACTACAATGACACGTTAATCGTCACCAACTATACGATATTTTAATCAACAAGTTCGTGTTGTAATTATGGTTGAGATTTAATTATGAGACAAACACATATGTTAAGCCGACGGTGTTCATATGTACTGATAATAAATATCCCAAATAAAGGTGTTAATTACTTGCAACGTTTGTGTATTGGCTCAATGTATAGCAAAGCGATGGCGTCGTCCTTCTGATCACGATGAAATAAATATAACAATCAAAGGGGTCATCAACGATTCATCAACGCATTGTTTCAATGACGTATCGGCATTGTGTGACGTTGAGTAAGATTTCTGGCTTTGACAACGTTCCTTTAGATCAATATCGTATTGCTAGTGTGCCGGGTATCGTGTTCGCATTGCTCAGTCAACGGGGTCTTGAACAGGTTATCAATCAACCCCCGATCAATATAGATTATTTTAAATACCTGCTGCCTAAAAAGCCTTATATAAACATAATTATTGTATTAAAAAAGTCATAGGTAAGACGGAGTAACTCAAATTAACAAAAGTTTATAACAATCGTGAACAAAATGAGGAAAACATGCAACAACAACCGATACATGGCAGATTGGCATTGGTTAATACATACTTATTACGACCTGCATAACACAAAATGCATATTACCAGAAAAATATATGATGCTGTAAATTGTAGAAGGGGATAGTCAGATGATCATTACAAAACTGACAGCAACTCCTTTTTGCATTCCGATTTTAACTGAACTGTTGAACTCTTTATGTGTCTTTATGTTTGAAGGCCTATAGTTATAACTTTCGATTGTAATATAACTTTTCTTTATTTGGGTAATTAATTGTTCTGTAGACTATTTCTACCTAAGTGGCATTAACTTGTTGTAGTAACATTCCTATTTGGCCCACGTTCAAATACAGAGTGTGGTTTTAATGTTGTACCGTTAATGTTTTGCCTTCCATGATGGCTTTTCGTTTGTATACATTTAAACTGTTTGCCATTGCTGTGGCCTTATTAAGACTGTGCCAAGTCTCTGGCCGTCTTCTTTGTCGTTAAGACTACGCCAGTTTTCTTGACTACTGCTAGACCGTTAAGTTTGTGCCATTTTTTTGGCCGTATAAAGACTGCCAGGATTATAGCCGTCTTGTAGGTCGTTAAAACTGTGTTAATTTTGTGTTTGCCATTTCTAGAACATTATCTTGTGCCCTACTGGTGGTTGTTTAACCCTTCCACGATATTGGCCTTCTTTTATGTCATTAAGAGTGTGTCTGGATTATGGCCTTCTTGTGTGTCGTTAAACGTGTGCCAGCATTATGGCCTTTGTGGACTAACTGTACCATGGCAATGACCGTGTATAGAGAGTTAATGTCGTGCCCAAAGTTGTGGTTGTTTTGTGCCTTTTAGGCTTTGCCTCACCATGGGGCCTTTATTTTAGACCTATTTTGGTTGCACCACACATGTGACGTATATTACATTTGTCATGGGGCATACCAAAACACCTTTTCCAATTTTTCATGTTGCTAGGTGTTTTGGTATCTTGCTTTGTAGAACGCCGTCGACGGGAGGTCGATCGATATTGTGCACGATATCAGAACATCTGTCACATCTGAGGAGACCTGGAGGTGACGGGAGTTAGGGATATATTGCTTCTCACCCTGAACTGGACAAACAGCCCAGGCTGATTTATCTGCTATGCAGGAACAAATGTGTGGCATGCACGGACAAATGCAGTTACTTCGTGAAGTTGTCGGGTGGGTGGAACCATTCTGTAATTTTGTATTACAGAATAGCCTTATGTGGTTGGTTCTCCCACGTTTACTGATAATTTAAATTTTAATGAACCTTAGCTAGGCAATGACGATGCTTAACAAGTAGACGGGGCCTACTGCGCACTTTGCCGTGCCTGTGGCATAGGCTTTGTTCATTGAGTCAATCAATCAGCCTCGACTTATTTTTGGATCCTGAATGTTTAGAAATTACTTCTGTCAATAGCGGGCGTTTAAAAGTGTAGATCTACTCGTTAACGGTGTTGATTCTACGGGTCAGCAGGGACATAAATCTTCATCATTCTCGTCCCTTGAATCCGGAGTAACATTTCTAAGTCTACGTTGACATTTTGCCGGAGGTAGTGGATAACGTTTTGTGTTTCACAAATGTTCTTACTGTCTTGACTCATGGCTCTTCTACATAAAGTAATTATTTCATTGATATTTGGTCCTTTGTATCATTATGCCAAATATCATATTCGTAGACGCAGACAGGCAGGTTTGACTTCGACAAGCCATGTGCGTAGTCGTAGTAGATATATTTTCTAAGTCCGCCACGTGGCACAACTAGGGGGGTGCCACTGGGAGTCAATACAACACGAACTATTATGATGTCCTATTACACATTTTTCACATGTAAATAATGTATCTTTATGTTTGAAGGCCTATAGTAATAACTCTCTATTTTAGTATAACTTTTCTTTTTTGGGTAATGATTGTTATGTAGACTATTTCTACCTTTGTGGGATTAACTTTTTACGGTAGCATTCTTACTTGGCCCTCATTCCAATACGGAGTGTGGTTTTAATGTTGTACCGTTAATATTTTGACTAACATGATGGCTTTTTATTTCTAGACATTTAAGGTTGTGCCATTTTGTGGCCGTATTAAGACTGTGCCAGGTTTCTGGCCGTCTTCTAGGTCATTAAGACTGTGACAGTTTTTTGGCCGCTTCTAGACCATTAAGGTTGTGCCATTTTTGTGGCCGTATTAAGACAACCAGGTTTCTGGCCGTCTTCTAGGTCGTTAAGACTGAGCCAGTGTTTTGGCCGCTTCTAGACTTTTAAGGTTGTGCCCTTTTTGTGGTTGTATTAAGACTGTGCCATGTTTCTGGCCGTCATCTGTGCCAATTTTTTTACAATTGCTAGACCATTATGTTGTGCCCTACTTGCGACGGTTTTAAGAATGTCAGGATTTTGGCCTTGTTGTATCTCATTAATACTGTGTCTGGATTATAGGCTTCTTGTGTGTCGATAAATGTGTGCCAGGATTATGGCATTTATAAACTAACTGTTCGATGACTATGACCGTGTTTAGAGAGTTGACGTCGTCCCAAAGTTGCGGTTGTTTTGGGCCGTTAAGGCTGTACCTCTCCATGGGACCTTTGTTCTAGGCCTATTTTTGGTTGCACCACACATACGACTTATATTACATTTGTCATGGGGCACACCCAAAAAAACCTTTTTCAATTTTGTCAGGTTGCTAGGTGCTTTGGTCTCTTACTTTGCAGAACGTCGTCGACGGGAGGTCGAGCGGTGTTGTACACGATATCGGGATATCTGTCACATCTGAGGAGGCCTGGAGATGACGGCAATTACCGTTAGATTGTTTCTCACCCCAAATTGGACAGACAGCCCAGGCTGATGTATCTGCTCGGCAGGAACAATTGTGTGGCATGCACGGACAAAAGCAATTACTTCTTGAAGTTGTGGGGTGGATGGAGCCATTCTGTAATTGTACACTACATAGTGGCCTGGTGTGGTTGGTTTTCCCACCTTTGCTGATATTATATATTTTATGGATCTTTATCTAGGTAACGACGATGCTTAGATTGCATTTACATTATGCATTCATGCATTGTTATTTGGCTTATTATTATTATAAAGCCCATATACAATACTGATATTTGCCATTTGTGTTATTAGCAAACAAACAGCGATTCCTAGTAATTTTTGCACAGGTAACATTGTCCCACATAAATAATAAGAATATAATGTCACAATAAGAATATAAAAGGTTTCATTTCAAAACTTCAGCAGTAGAGTAACGAAATACCACCTGACTCAGTGCACAGGTTCAAGCGGACCAGTAACGCATATCCTTTACTAACTACTGCATGCGATTGCAGAACATCTGGCGGATATTCACGAACAGTGTTGCATTACGTCTTTCTGACCAACAAGGAAGAGTATGACAGTATCCTAAATATTTAGATTAATCTACTGAAGCCTAAGCCAAGGAGCCTGAAAAAGCAACTGGAATTAAGAATCAAAGGAATGACCTTATTCTCCAACATAATTAGTTCGGTAAGTCCATCTGATAGCATTTGAGGACTTCATTTAAAAGAATAACCACGTGCCTCATCGTGCTAAGTGATGTATTGATCTCGTTTTCAACTATGTAGTCAAGAAATTACTCATTCTCCGTAAAGACACAATTCCATTAAGTTCGTTACAATTTCATTTATCAACTGATTACAGCCTTAATTGGCTCCTCTGTCAAAACGATGATTTATAATATTATAGTTCCAAAAATAACTATTTATCTATCTATCTACTATCTGTCTATCGATCTATGTTCTTATACTGACGTGGTGACAATGTTGATCAAACTGGAGGCTGCGGGGGTGGTACGCCTGTAGAAACATTGGCTGGGTTCTGGTACATCTGCAGTAAAATCACACGAAACGGAGACTCCATAAAGGTGTTTTGGAGGCGGATAGAATAGACCGATACGGTGTCAGTCTTACTGATGTATGTATGGGATTAGTAGTCTTATCGCTCTCCCTGAAGTTTGGTCTGTTGCGGACGTTAGTTGGTATATGTTATGTAAGTGATGTACATTGCTGATGTGAGTGATGTCCCACTTCAATACCTTTACTGCAGCCTACGCAGCATCGCCTATAGGCCGAGAGAGGCTTGCCAGACGCGCTGGGAGACTGACCGGATCGCCTTGGAGCAAACAAATGAGTTGTTGCGAGAGCGATGCCTTCTGTTGATGTTGACGGATGAGATTTGCTGTGAAAGAGAAAAGCATAATCTGATAGACTGCCTTGTGGTGTCTGCATAGCGGTGACGTCAACGCGAGTGACGTCCCGGGGCTTAATGCAAAATAACCTTCATGGCGTGACGTGTGTTAGTGCAGAGGAACACCTCGCGGTGTATGATAAATTACAAAACCACACAAGGAATATATAAATCGGTTAAGGGGTGTATTGAACAACTATGATCAAAACATATTAAACGAGTTTTCAACCAGTCCCAAAAAATGGTCATAAGCCTATAGTAACCAAACAAAGAATTACACTACTAAACAAAATATATCAGTATAAAATTAAAGGATCAGTTTTAAATATATGAACAATTATGCGGTCGCCACTGCACAACCTTTATTGCAAATTGTGTGCTTGATTGACGAAACATTGACGCTCACTTGACTTGCGACAACTTTTATTGTGCAATGTACGGTGACCAGTTTTATGGAGTCGTACAGTGTACGATATCCCAATCGCACTACCAAAGTACACAAAATCGTTGATGGTTGATCAAACAGACGACTCGCAAAAAACCCAGTTTAGTAGTGTACGCCAAGCATTCTGAGAATGTCGAGATTACTATTATTTTCATATTTAGATAACCTATTTTTGTTTTGATAACCCCTTAAAATTCATCATTAATAGTGTCGAGTATAGCTCGGATAACAGTTAAATATGGCTGCACATGACGATGGTGTTATTATTGCATGCTTGAGTTGCCATGAGTAAAAGCGTTAAGCTTTCAGCCACGCAGTAATTACCACGCGAAGACTATTCCTACACAAATATCCAAAACTGTCAATGAGTGATCCAATATGCCAGGATTGCAATCCAGATAATTAATCGACTGAAATTATCTCATTTTCACGTATTCAGTGTAGATTACGTGGCATATTGTGATTATGCTTTGGTATCATCTCGTGGAAACGTCTCTCAACACATATAGACATTGCGTATGGTGGTTTGAGCCAATACTGAACCTTCGATGTATTTTGACCTGGCGAAATTATGAGACAACCACTAGCACGCGCAGAAGGTGCTGCTGCTGTATATAAGGCGTGACATATGAGACCATTCATAACACACGCTGAAGGTGCTGCTGCTGTATATAAGGTGTAATTTATGAGACCATCCATAACACACGCCGAAGGTGCTGCTGCTGTATATAAGGTGTGATTAACGAGACCATCCCTAACACACGCTGAAGGTGCTGCTGCTGTATATAAGGTGTCAATCACTGCCAGTATCTAGTCTATACGTGACGTCCTTGGACAGGACGCCTCCGACTACAGGTAACGTCTGTTATTAGTTATTTTATATAATTTAGAGCGCGGTGTTGTTCATTATCTTTAATGATCTACCAAACGATTATGCTCCGATGACGAAGACCAAAACATCTACCAAATTCACAAAATAGTGTGGGGCTAAACTTCCCCTCTGTAAAAAAGTATTAAAAAACGCAATGGTGCAGTATCCAGGTATTTGGACACTCGACCAAGGCAACCCGGATTACATGATGATGAAGGTTTTATTATAGAAAACTACGACACAATTCAATGTAGGGGAAATCTTGGGTTCAGTTCATTGTGGATATCAGTGCAGAAATTTCTTAAAATACGTGGAAGGATTGGAGAGATAAGTATTATTATTACCTAAATATTATTCGTAAACTATCCATAGACATATATGACGAAACACCTGTAGGTAAACGGTAGTCAGACAAAGTGTATTTGAGGAAATTAGTAATAGGCCATAACCAAAGCTTTGGTGGGCGATTGTCGGGGAAAATCGAATTTGTTGATGTGGCTAGTGTCCCGCGTATTCGCTAAAACGCTGAATAACCGAAATAAACAAAGCAATCTAGCGTAAAGTGTAAAGCGTGTGCACAGTAAACTGTCTTCATAAAACACACTATAAAGTGAATAGTATAAACGTAGTTGATTTAACTATTTTGAAATGCTAATTAGATTATTATCAATATTAAATTAATTCTGATATGGCGCCTTGCAAGCAACAAGTCCAGACAAAATTACCCATGGTGTGCAATGACTGCCACAGCTGCATAGATTTTGCCTTGTTTTGCCTGTCAGAAGTCATGGGCAGATACTAATGAAGAGGGATTCACTTTTCAGTGCGTGGGTTGTTGGAATTTGGAATGTCTGCGGAAGGAGGTATTTAGGTTGACATATACTGTGGAGGGGATAGAGATGAGAATTAGCAAGGCAACATGTGGCATGGAGAGAGACGACAGGGAGAGGGTTGGGAATAATGTGAGACTGAAGGAGCAGAGTAGTGACACGATGGCTGTGAGGAAGGAAGGTGGTTGGAGGGGAAGAAATTGGAGAATCGACGGCAGGAAGGTGTCAGTGAAGAAAGTGATTGAATAGAAAGACGTAGGAGGGAAAATGGGACGGGAGAGGAGAGAACAAAATGCGATGAAGGGAAATTTGACGGGACGAAAGGAAGTCATAGTAAATGTGACAGAAGAGAAGTCGATAAAAGGGACGATGTCAGGAGGAAAGATGACAAGAGAAAAAGCGACAGGAAAGAATATAACTGAAGAGAATGTGACAGGAGAGAAGACGACAGGGGAAAAGACAACTGCAAGACAGATGCAAACCGGAGAAGAAGCTACTCTAAGTCATTGATTGAGGGGACAATGAGAAAAGAGAGGATGTTCATGAGCGACTGTATTGTGAGAAAGACATATACGACACTAAGCGAGGGGGAGGACGTCGTTGTTTGTAAATGTTTTACCGGGGGCTAGGATAGAACATGCGACTGAAAGGGTAAATAAGGTATTGGGGCATGGCAAGGGAGGGTCTATACTAGGCTGACGTAAGAGGCTGACGGTCCATGAAATCCGTAAATTTGCGCAAAATGAGGTCATAACTCGTATCTTTTAACATGGCGCATTTTTACGGATTTTGGTACTGACGAGCTGCTCACTGGGGCGCTATTATCGTCGCGTGAAATTAACCAATCGGCGACGAGTATTTTCAAATGTCGTTCAACAGCGATGGCCTGTGTGCGGTAGGTCGCCGCCAGCCGGTTTTGATTGCCGTGAGACTGGAGCGTAGGTAAGGTGTGGAGGGGTGTTGCCGCCTAGCGGTGATATTGTGTTTATTTTGTGAGCCGATTATGGTGGCACCACCTATCGGCGTTGGTCGGTTGAGATTCCGACATCGTTTGAGGAAGCGAGCAAACAGTATGGTTGTTGGAGCGGCGGTTAGAATGAGATGTTATGATGAGGTGCGGTGAGGCGATGAACGAGAGGAATTCGACGAATCGTTATTTATCGGAGATGGTGTATGTGGTAGGTGAAATACGTGTAGGGGTTGATACAGTGTAAGCCGTATGTTTTTGATAGCCATAGGAAGGTCGCTACCTATTTTATGGGGTAGGGGTAGTGAGAGATAGCGACCTCGTGTATTAAGTCGGTATGTAGAAGTTAGGTGTGTTTTTCAATGAATATAGGATGTGGTTTTTCATGGAGATATTTACGGTTGTTAGTATCGCCGTCTAGTAATGGAGTGGTGTTCATTTTGTTTAGTTGGCGCTTATGATGGCGCCCGAATTTCGGCGTCCGTTGCTTGGAATTCCGACGAATTTTGGTGAAGCGAGCGCGCGGAATGATAGTTGGAGTGTAGGTTAGAATGGGGTGTTTATGATAAGCTGCGGCGATGAGTGAAAGGTTTTTCGAATTCGACGAGTCGTTATCCATCCGACGTGGTGTATATGGGAGTTGGTATAGTTATAGGGCGATATTATAGTGTAACTCGTATGTAGGTAATGGCGGACGCACCCAAGACACGTGATAAAGGTTGCTGACAGTTGTGGCGCCCAGTACATCAGTACTAAAACAACGCTAAGTTCAAGGGGGCGGAATCAGACTATTTAGGACAGCGAATTGTAACCCCAGAAATGGTAGCTAAGAAAATGAGGGGTATGAAGGATAGTAAATCACCTGGAGTGGATGGGATTCGGCCCAAACTACTACTGGAAATTGTAGAACAAATTAGCGTAGCGCTTGCAACCGTTTACAACTTCTCATTTTAAGAAAAATGAGTAATAATGCCGCTGTGCAAAACAATAGTTAGGCCTCGTTTATAATATTGTATACAAGCGTGGAAACCATATCGCAAGAAGGACATAAATGTGCTAGAAAGAGTACAGAGGAGAGCGACTAAAATATTAGCAAAACGGAGGGATCTTAGTTACGAAATATGTGGTTTAACAACACTAAAAACCAGGTGATTGAGAGGAGATCACATACCTCAGAAGGGCGGCATGTGGCGTGATTAGCCAAAATGCGTCCTTGTCCACCTGCCATCTAGAGTTAATTCTCTGGGTGGCTATCTTGTTAAATCTTGTTAAATTCCATGGTACATAATATACATTGTTATAGTTTATATAATGAGGGTGTTAAGCCACGAGTGGCTGTTGTTCCCTCTGACTACACGTTATGCATAAGAAACCCATGGTGAAAGTAGAATAGTTTGAAAAAAAGAAAACAGATTGTGCAATTGAAGAGAAAAAAAACAGAGATACAATTCCCAACAATCATAGCTTCATGAATACATTCATAAAAAGTGCAACAATGAATATTAATTATATAAGTCACTAATATTATTTACTGACACAAATCTCTTGAGTTAACATTTAAACGTCACACACGCATAAGTAGAATCCTCAACGTCTATGGTTTTATACAATATGTTTTTGAAATCGATACATGCACCAGCTAGGCATGACGTGTCCTGTAGTTGTGGAGTTTGTCATTTCTAAGGAACATCTTTGTGATAAACGACGGAGACATATTCTTTAAAATTGTAAACATATATACAGTACACTGTGTATTCGGAGATTTTTTTATTGGTAAAATCGACAGCTTTGTGAAGAGTTTGTATATGTGCGCTCTGCACAGAGGCGACATAATATGCGAATTGCATACTTTTGTAAATTGATGCTTGAACCAAAATATGTGTTGCATGCTATTCCCCACACTTCAATATAATAAGTTAAAATCGGATACAAAAACACATTAGCATAAACTCACAAGGGTTGATCTACTGAGCGTTTTTCTAGCCTTACTTATTATTCCAACCGCTTTGGCTAATTTACATGTTATGTATTATATAATTCGTAAGAACGTTGTGTTTTGAATTTGATTAATTTACAGTCCATCAAAAAAGATGCTGGTTGGATCATAGATCTTAATAATTTACTAACTTGAATACCATGAAATGTGTTTTACTTATATTTAAAATAGTGTATTAATGTTTAAATAAATAACTATTTTTTTTTAGTTTTTGATTGATAATAGTCTCCAGCTCACTAAGTGTGTTACCACTGACAAAACAACTGTATCATCTGCATATATGATATGGAAAAGGATATCTGATACGTTAACATTGTCATTTATCTAAATTAAGAATAACAATGGCGCTATTATTGACCGCTGTTGAACGCCACAGCATATAGGCTGGAAGTCCGATTTTACACCAATAAATAAACTATACTGCCTTCTATTAGATAAATAACTTCGAAGCCAGGCAAGTGCTTTTCTTCTGATACCATCATGTTCTAGTTTATTAAGTACTCTTATGATTGACTGTATCAAACTCTTTACTGAAGTCAAGACAAAATCCTAGTACAAATGTACATAATCACCATTGTTTATAGCTGTTGCTTTTATCTACCAATTGCACAAGAGCCACGTTTGCAGAATATTTCTCCCTAAATACTATGTTTTTTTATAAAAGTCGTTAATCTGTTGTACATTATTTTGTCTACAATTTTAAAGAAAATTGGCAAAATCGATATCGGACGGTAATTGTTTACCATCGTGTTGTCACCTCTTTTGTACATCGGGATAACTTTTGTAATTGTCATACCTTTTGTTAGCGATAAGTTAACAACATGTGTTAATGGAAAAATGAAAGTATGGTTTGTCAATTTATCAATATGTGGAGTGATTAAGTCCCATCCAGAACGTACGCAAATCATTTGGGCTAATCCTTTCAGCCAGTTATGGTCCAATATAAACATAATAATTATTGAAGTACTCGGCAATTACTTTTTATCTGTTACTAGATGATTACTAATAATCATCTTCGGATATTGCGCAGGTTTTTAATTTTTATTAACTATTTGCTTAATGAGTTGTCATCCTTTAATAATATTCGATTGATTTAACTTTAACAAGTGTTGATAGTAATTTGTTCTGCTATTCTTAAAATTGAGTTGAACTTATTGCGATATAACTCATGCTAGTTTCATTAGTAAGGGTGGGTAATTTGTTGTAGTAAACAAATAATGAGATGCTTTATTTGATGGATGTTTTCAAACCAACTGAAAGCCATGGTTTTCTATTATTGTATTGCTGTTTAACCTTTACTGTAGGAAAGCAGATGGAATAATGCTTTGCAAATTCTGAATAGAAGGTAGCATATGGATTATTTGGGTCGTCTAGCTCAGAAGTAACAACAGACCAGTCAACTTTGGATAGACGTTTGGTAAACGTTGCTATGTTCTGGTCGGTATCCAACTTTTTTTTAATGTATTGTAAGTTTACATGTGTTGAACAACGATTATTATCGATATAGAAAACAGGAAAATGATGTGATATATCTGAATATAGTATGTCAGAACAGGTTTCTGCGCTATTAATAGTTAGGTTATTAGTAGAAATGTTGTCAAGATGTGTGGCAAATATAGCATTTACTCTAGTTGATTTGAAAATTAGAGGTATATACGACATATGGTTTACACACATTCAAGAAACTCGGAGCTAGGTATGTGCTTGTCCACATTTAGTAGATTGATATTGAAATCACCCATGATATAACATAGTCAATTATCTTGATGTACAGTTTTAAAGATAGCATGCACGACTGTCATAAGTACAGTTATGTCTTTGTCTGGCGGCCAGTATACAACTCCTATGATGACGTTCCTACTGACAGTAAGTACACTTTTGTCAAATTTATGCATTATTTGCAGTGTGGCAGGATGCTTCCCAGAGAAGTCGAGATGGTGTTCGATTGAACAGGTCTGCCAGGGAGTAAAGTGTAAAGGCTTTGAGCAGTCCTGAGGACTGGATACTGCGCTATATCAGAATTTTCCCATCTGCTTTCTTTCGCTTTTTTGTCACTCTGCCTGGTGTTTTTCGGCCTTCCTCTCTTTGTCTTCCCTGGGGGTTCAAGTAATTGCGTGTCGTGTGATGTGTGTTGCAAGTTTCCTCAGTGTATGTCATAACCACCTCAATGTTATCTTCTTTATTTCGTTTTCAAATGATAGTTGTCTGGTCCATTCCAATAGTATAGTGTTGGGTAGCATATCTGACTACTTTCCGTGTATGATTCTGCGCAAGCATTTGTTGATGAAGGATTGTCATGTTTTAGTGTTTTCTATGTAATTCAAAAAATGATCTAGTAGATGTTGTGTATCTCTTGTAATGTTATGCACATATGTAAACCTCTTTGTTAGGCACAGTTTGAAGGATATCACGCCCATAATAATGGTTGTGCCATAGCCAGACAGTGACTCAGTTGCTTAATGGGTGACCTATAGGGTATTATTAGTCGACTGTGTAAGTTACTGCCCGAATACGACGTAAGTGGTTGATTAATAACGTCGTCGCTCTCCCGCCCGTATTGCTACAAGACACATAGTCAGAATCCGTATTGGCGAATTCAGCCCGAATTTTGGCCGAGTTCAACCCGTATTATCCGAGTTCATCAAGACAGATCACTATTGTCTAATGCACGACACACGTAATCGCGGAGATTTATAGTTACGTCACTGCCAGTTCAACATTTCGAGAGAGTAAATTTAACGTCCATAAACACTCGTGATAATGTACGCAAGATATGGCTACCCTCAGACCAATACGAGGGAAATACTTATATCACCACTAAATAACATTTCATATTTGGTTTGGGGTGCCGTGAAATAAAACAAAGTTGAGAAACAATGCTTCAAACATATGCACTATGTCATAATAAAAATTATTTTATTACTTTTATATGTTATTACAGTTCCTTTACACCTTCAGATACACTGTATACGGTCATGTATGTCAGACGTCTTCTGGTGGCGGTCAGCATTGCTGCGATACTGATTCCACATTTCATGGTGAACGGGAGAAAGGCTCGTTGTTACGACTACATTATAGGTGACTCGAATTTTCCCATACAACAATATTGTAGTTAATGCGTTGTTATTTTGTAAATGTTCTGCTACTCCAGCACTATTGTATGTTCATATTATAGCATTCCGATATTTGAAAACACCACATACATGTGTATGCCATACTCTGAAAATAGTAAGATTATTGTAATATGCATTATATACTCGCTAACGTTTCAACGCTTCCTACAGATGTTCGAAGATGTTCGCTTGCTAAGTATCTGTAGATGTTCGCTTGCTAAGTATCTGAATAAACCTCATTGTATCACGCACCGAATTTAGTTTAAAACAAATGCATACGGTAACAATCGAGTGATTTTCATAAACAGCCCGAAAAACATAGTAATCGACATAACATGAAACTTTGTGTCGGTAGTGGGCGGTGGCTCGGCCGGCTGTGTGCTGGCCGCTCGGCTCTCTGAGGACTCTCATCGCAACGTACTCCTGCTTGAGGCGGGAGGCGAGGAGGAGGGAGTGATGAACATCCAAATACCGGGAATGTGGCCTACTCTACTGAACTCTTCCGCCGACTGGGCCCATCTTACAAAGCGGCATAAATGCTGCTGCTCATCGTACGTTAATCGAGTAAGTACCGTGACCATCATGGAGTCAGTTTTTAATATATTAAATGTTATTGATATCTTACAATGTCAGGTACAGTTTTCATGTCCAGTTGATAAATATAATAATAGTAACTTTATTTGTCCACAAAAATGAAATACATTTTGCACTGAGGAGGGTGCATAATTAAACATGGTATTTAAATCACATTTCAATATACGTACGACATAAAATCAACTATGTAGACAGTTGCTGATTAGTAATATTGAGTGTCATGTATAAATAATAATAGAATCATGAACCATGAATGATTCGGTCATTACATAACAACAGTAGTAAATAAATTCAACACGTTAAAACTGTATGGAATAAATGTGTTGGCTGTATCGAAACACAGTAATAGTACTGATGAATGGAAAACACCAGGAAAGCCCACACAAAGCCGAAAGAAGAAAGAACCAGAAAGTTGAACAACCAATACGAGAAAAAAACAGGCACTGAAGTGTGTGGAAGAAGCGAGTGATGAAAAAAGACAAGGCTGAAGCAGAAGTACCGGGAGATGAAGAAGACAACAAATAAGGCGGTTGCTATTGCAAGGCATAAAAACAGCAGGAATTATGCGATAGGATTGAAGAAGATGGAGGGAAAAAAATTATCTTCAAACTTGCCAGGGATAGAGACAGAGATAGCAAATAAGCGACGGGACACTGGTTACTGGAGCAAAACAAGTGCTGGGTGTTTAGGGGGAGTATTTCAAGAAAGTACTAAATCCGGAGGGAGAATATGAGATCGAGATAACTCATACTGTGAGGAGAGAGCTGGAGGTGGGGACAATAACAGAAGAAGAGGTGGAGAAGGCAGTAAACAAGATGAAAACTGGAAAAGCTGTAGGAGTGGATTAAACAAGTAAACAGCTTTGTGTACCTGGGCAGTACAGTGTGTGAGGATGGAAGGGGTAGTAAAGAAATACAGAGGAGGGTGCATAGCAGGAGCAGCAGCAGGTAAGAGGGTAGAAGGCATTATGTTAGAAGTGTTAGAAGCCTGCGTTGTACTAGTCTGTACATATATGAGTTGTGAACACTGGCACTGACAGAGAGACAGGAGGAGAAAATACAGTTAGCAAAAAACAGCTGGGTCAAAAGAATGTGTAGACTAACTCGAGGAGATAGAAGGAAGATGAAGGAATTGAGAGAGGAAATTGGAATGAACAAACACATAAAGAGGAAAGTAGCCGAAACGTAAAATGGGCGGGACATGTACAATGAATGGGTGAAGAGAGACTGCCGAAAAAAGCGTGGAAAGTAGAAGAGGGTGGCAGCCAACGGAGGGGAAGATCACGGCTGAGATGGAACAACAAAAGAAATGAACTAAACATTATGGTAGAAGATATTGAACCTCATATAATAGGTATAACCGAATCCTGGACCACCACCGATATATCAGATGCTGAATTGGGACTGACAGGATATGTAATGTTTAGAAAAGATAGAATAGGAAGAAAGGGAGGTGGAGTTATTTTATATATTAAAGAATCAATTCAGGCTTATGAAATAAAACTAGAAAGAGAAGCAGATTGCGAAGAAGCTGTTTGGTGTAACATAGTTACAGGAAACTCAATGTTAACAGTTGGGTTAGTTTATCGAAGTCCAACCATAAGCATAGAAGAGAATGAAAAAATACAAAACGCTATAATGGAAGTAAGCAAACGGGACTGTATCATTATGGGGGATTTTAACCATGGGCATATACAATGGAAATCTCTACAGAGTATGGGGAGAGAGGACCACAAGTTTTTAGTTTTAGTTCAAGATACATTCCTTTCTCAACATGTGCTAGAACCAACCAGGGGTGAGAATGTGTTAGACATAGTTTTGTCCTCACAGAATGAATTAGTTGACAATGTCAAGATATGTGAGCCACTGGGGAGTAGCGATCACAACCAGATACATTTTACCATCAGAGTAAAATCAGAAAGGAATAGTAAAAAGCAGTATAGGAGAAATTTCCACAAAGGAAGGTATAAGGACATGAGGAAATATTTAGCAAAGATAGACTGGAATAAGACACTGAAAAATAAGACGGCAACAGAATGCTGGAATATATTAAAGAGTGAAATTAAGTGCATAGTCGATCAATTTGTACACTTAAAAAACAAGGAAAACGGTCCAAAAAGAAACACTTATCGAAAGAAGCCATTAGAAAAATTAAGTATAAACAAATGATGTGGAAGTCATATAGATGTACTGGAAATGATGAAGACTACAACAGCTATAAAGAAGCACTTAACCAAACTACAGCTGAATTTAGAAATTCAAAGAGAAGCTATGAACAACAATTAGCTAGTAATATAAAACATGACAGCAAGAGTTTGTATGCGTATGTTCGAAGCAAACAGAAAGTTTAAGATAAGGTCGGTCGTCTAGAAGATAGTGCTGGAAATATAATATCAGAGGGATTGTTAATGGCAGAAGACCTGAATGAGTACTTTAGTTCAGTGTTTACTAGGGAAGATATTAGTTCACTGCCAATACCAGAGGCAAAGTTCAAGGGGGCAGATTCAGACTATTTATGACAATTAATTGTAACCCCGGAAATGGTAGCTAAGAAAATAAGGGCTATGAAGGATAATAAATCACCTGGAGTGGATGGTATTCCACCCAAACTACTATTGGAAATTGTAGAACAAATTAGCATACCGCTTGCAACAGTTTTCAACTTGTCATTAGAAGAGGGAGTGGTTCCTTTAGAATGGAAAGAAGCAAACATTATACCGTTATTCAAAAAAGGTTCGAGAAACAAGTCAGAGATCTATAGACCAGTGAGTTTAACATCAGTGATTTGTAAATTATTAGAAAGACTAATTAAAGATCACATGGTGGATTTTCTTGTTAAAAAAAACTTGATAAACCCATCTCAACATGGTTTTTTTAAAGCGAGGTCATGCTTAACAAATATGTTATGTTTTTTGGAAGACATCACTAAGTGGGTAGATGAGGGATCACCAGTAGATATCGTCTATTTAGATTTTCAAAAAGCTTTCGACAAAGTACCACATCAAAGATTACTGCTTAAACTAAAGGCCCATGGCATAGGAAATGGTATAATAAACTGGATAGAACAATGGCTGATTGACAGAAGACAACGTGTAGTAGTTGATGGGGAGGCTTCAAACTGGAAATCGGTATTGAGTGGTGTACCCCAGGAATAAGTATTAGGTCCTACATTATTCTTAATATATATAAACGATTTGGATGATAAAATAACAAGCAAGGTTTATAAATTTGCGAATGATACCAAAGTGTTTAGAAGGATTAAATGTGATGTGAGTTCGATTTTGGGAAAATTGCAAATGCCTCCACGCAGGTTATGGGAACGAACAGGTAGAATATACAATGGAGGGCACTACTGTAAAAGAAAAGGACTTAGGGTACTTTGTGCGGTGTGCGGTGTTGAAATTTGCGAATGATACAAAAGTGTTTAGAAGGATTAAAAGTGATGGAGATAGACAGCATTTACAAGATGATCTTGACAGGTTGATCAAATGGTCCGAAAAGTGGCAAATGCTGTTCAATTTTGGGAAATGTAAATGCCTCCACACAGGACATGGGAACGAAGAAGTAGAATATACAATGGGGGGTACTGTACTAAGTACTACTGTAAAAGAAAAGGACTTAGGTTTAACCATTAGTGCTGATATGAAGGTTTCAGAGCAGTGCGGAATTGCAGCTTCAAAGGGAAATAAAATCCTTGGATTAATTAGGCGAAACATAACGTATAAGGAAAAAGAGCTAATAATACCGCTGTACAAAACAATAGTTAGGCCTCATTTAGAATATTGTATTGAAGCGTGGAGGCCATACCGCAGGAAGGACATAGATATGCTAGAAAGAGTGCAGAGGAGAGCAACTAAAATGATACCAAATCTGAGGGATCTTAGTTACGAAATACGCCTAAAAAATGCGGTTTAACAACACTAGAGACTAGGAGATTGAGAGGAGATCAGATAGAAGTATTTAAAATATTGAAGGGTTATGAAAATATTGATAGAAATATGTTTTTCGTAGTTAAGAAAGATAGAAGGACTAGAGGACATGAACTTACATTAGCAAAGGAGCAGAGTAGATTGGATATAAGAAAGTTTTCATTTTCACAAAGGACTGTAAATGAATGGAACAGATTACCTGCTGATTGTGTGGGTGCTAGTAGCGTGAATATGTTTAAAAATAAAATCGACACATACCTCAGACGGGCGGGATACACATAGATAAAAGGGTCGGACTCTCGATAAGCCAAAGGGCTTCCTTGTCCACCTGCCACCTAGAGTTAATTCTCTGGGTGGCAATCTTGTTAAATCTTGTTAAACATGATAAAACGAGACCTGGGGAGGGCTGGTGGGAACAGCCGAGAATGAGTGGTCATTGCGGACGAGAGAGAGAGAGAGAGAGAGAGAGAGAGAGAGAGAGAGAGAGAGAGAGAAAGAGAGAGAGGGGTGGAAAGAACTGATAAGAAAAGTAGAAGAATTTAACAAGTGACGTGGACCCCCACCCCACAAGGGAGCAAGGGGAAGAAGAAAAGCGCTTATACAGTTTACACCGCACACACAACCTTTCCCCTAATAAACACAGACAAGCGCACGCACGCACACACGTACGCACACAAACGTTTACACAAACATCCACATACGCTACGTTCTTATGTTGGTGACTTTTTCTGATACACTCATTCCACATCACTTAAAACGGTTTGTTTCTGCCTACTGGGTTTCACCATGTTTCTTGGAAATTAAAACTTATAAATGCCTTATGGAGTGATGCGTAGATATATTTATGTTCTTTACTCAATATCTTGAACTTATCCCGCAGCAACTATACATACATGCCGGCAAGGTGCTGGGAGGAGGCAGCAGCACCAATGCGATGATATATGTGCGAGGCAGCAGACACGACTTTGACGAGTGGGCAAGACGAGGCTGTTGCGGGTGGAGCTACGGAGATGTCCTGCCGTATTTCATCAAGTCAGAAAGCTACAAAGGCAAAGGAGATGCAGGTGAATTATTAACAAGTACCGCACCTATCAACAATACGTTTTCTCTCTCAAGGTATCAAAACTGGTTAAATTTGCAAGAATATTGTTTACTTAGCACATAATACATTGTCCAGCTTTTGGTGAAACGAGTTTTCCTATAATATACGGCGAATTGGAAGCACCAATACGTATACTGATCAAGCTACCGGCGTCATACGGACATGCTGTTTTCACACTGAAAACGAAATAATATTTTTTTTTATCATGGAATCGATAATCTAAATAAGTACCAGTTACTGAATTAAATGATGTTCATAAAACGTGTTAGCAAATTTTGCAATGTTGCTTTTAGTTAAATTGTTTCGAATTTAGAAAAACAGTTAACTATTTGGCGCCACAAGAATGCTACAACGTTTGTTGTGCATAATAGTAACGGAGTTAATATCCAAGCAATAAAATACAAGCACATACGCACTCACACGCACACACACACGCAGCATAAACTGGTAGATAGAAGAAATCATTCTTGTGTACATTGACGTACATTTTAGCAATGATCACGGCTAAACATTTGGGGTATCTTACAAAGTAGAATGGTTACATTAGACACGGGCGTTCATTAATTTATCCCTGACCGATTGGCACTCGAGGTTCAAGCCGTCTAGGAGGAAAACGCTACTTGACTTAACTTGACGTAAATGTCTAGGCCAATTTAACCCCTCGATGTCCTCTTGGGTGTCACATCCCTCCATTTCGTCATGTCAAGAACACACCGCTTTGGTGTTAAAAGCGGGAGTGTAGCGTCCTGTCTGACTTGGTCATTCCATCTCTTCCGCGGCCTTCCTCGTTTTCCTTGTCTTTTAAAGTCTTCCATGAAAGCTATTTCTATGAGATTTTCATTGGGCATACGCCATACATGTCCAAAACACCGCAGTTTTCTTTGTCTGATGACATCTGAGATGGATTCAGAGGTGAATGTCTCATCTCTGGTCTGGCATTTCTGATCTGGTTGGAAAGCATTAACATATATAATACGCTACCTCGATTACAGTTAGATATATAAAAATAAATATAGAAATAAAGAAAACCTGCAAGTTGTGAGATGAATTTTCGGACGCTTACGAACCCGCATTATTCTTTCCTTGAAAGTTGTACCTACCCTTGCAGGACGTGTTCCCATTGGGGCAGGTCACTAGAACAGTCGGGTCGCTGACCGTCTCTTTGTGTAAAGTTTTGCGAATTACGTGGTCGGTTGAGTGTGTTGGGGTGATTGTCGACAGGGTACCACGGCAAACACGGGCCACTCGTTGTGACGGACCTAAGATTAACGAGACTGTCAGATGCGTTCGTCAAAGCCGGAGCTGAACTCGGTTACAAATACGTCGACATGAACGGGAAAGAACAGCTGGGTATGTGACTATGTGTCGGTCTTTAAAAGTATACATTAATATCATGATTCCTTTAGATTTTATTGACACGTGTGTGTCAACAATACTTCGTGAAATATCATATACTTTACGATTGACATATTTGGATCTTCTTGTATGCATTTTAGATTGTGTGCTGGCGCCTCCGTATTTATGAATATTTGCGTGTAAAACGGAAAACGCTGATCTGTTCAAAGGGGTACATTTACGGTTTCTTATTATCGTTCATATAAATAGACTAACTTGAGGCCTGCATACATATGTCGGTAGCCCAGATGACGCCATGAGTGGTTTTATCCTAAGATGATCCCGGCTAATAGCTCAGTAACTGTTTGGGAACATCAAATGATTCTTAGAGCTAGTCTTAGCTTATGCCGTGATGCAAAGCAGTAGATGAAGGGAGCTAATGCGTAATGTCCATTTACGCATTATACGACTGGATATTTAGACCATTGGTCTAAATATCCAGTCGTATAATGCGTAAATGGACATTACGCATTATACGACTGGATATTTAGACCATTGGTCTAAATATCCAGTCGTATAATGCGTAAATGGACATTACGCATTAGCTCCCTTCATATCATGCCGTGATGCAAAGCAGTAGATGAAGGGAGCTAATGCGTAATGTTTAGACCATTGGTCTACATATCCAGTCCTTAGGATTGTCAAAGCGCTTTACCATTCACCTCCTGTTAGATCGCTAGAACACTTTCAGTATAGCTGCAAATTTACTTCTTGTCGCGGTCGTTGTTGCAGGTGTGGGTTACACGCAAACAAACACATATGATGGACTCCGATGGAGCTCGGCTAAGGGTTATCTGAGACCCGCAAGAGGCCGCAGAAACCTGCACGTAATTACCAAGGCACATGTCACTAAGGTAGTTCTATACGATGTCGCTAACGCTAGTTACATTGGGGATATAGTCGTAAGTTCATAAACAAACGCAAATAGGAATAACAACTTAAGAACACATGAACATTTCGTTACAACGTTTGAGTTGAATGCATTCCTGCTTACTATTTTGATTATTGTCTAACTAGAAATACGGTACCATTTAAAAAGTGGATATAGGAGAACACTGTACAGGGACCCATAATGCCAACATTTGGTAACGGTGTATCATTGAGCTGACAATCGTGCAAAGTTACATTTACACATAACAGCTTGGCTAAACATACTTGATGCCATGACATGTTACCATGGTTACACAATAACGTGGGTGATGTTTATGTATTACACAAATAGCACTTGGATTTATTAATGAACTTCAACGACGCTTCGTATGTAGTTATAAGTAATGTCGCCCTGTGTTTTTAATATTGTTTCTAGCCGTTAATGCTCATTCAACATAACTTTCACCGGCGTCGGTTCCCATTTACTTATTTTTGTTTTTTGTGACAAACTTTATGTAGGACTCTGTTGTTCGCTGTAGAATACCAACGTAGTATTCGTGCTTATGGCTCCTGTTGGACAACCGAGTCCGACCCCGTCACAGTGCCTACTCGTATCCTGTTCTTTATATTGCCACGTCAAACAGTTCATCGTACACAATATTATATTAAAAGGCGTGTCAATGATCCGTTTAAGACACTGATACGAAGGCCTGTCAGGGGTTTCAAAGACACCATAACATTAGGTTTATGTGAACACTATATTTTGAAAGAACTAAAGACAAGGCTGCAGCTAAATTCCTTTTTTCATGTGTACACAAAATGTAGCATTGTACGTAAAATTTGGCAGTATGAAAAACATCTGAAAAAACATTCATAGTTAAAGTCAGATTTTAAACTCACCTATCGCGATTACAGCGGAAAGTTGATAGTTATTGAGCTAGGCGATCACGTGGCATTGTGACGTTAGAGGCGCGAATGTCGCGCAACATGCCAGCAATTTCAGTACATTCACAGCATGTTTACAACGATAGATGTTGAATCGAAGCGAGCGTCAGACTGAGTTATTATTCGTTATTCCGATGTAATAGGTCCTCTATACACTGTATAACAATAGGGGAACAGTAATGTTCTCAGAGGTCCACAAAATCCAACTGTGATGACAAAATTAAGCGAGAGTACCTCCAATCAACTTGACAACATAAAAAAAAAACCGACCACAACAAATCTTCGCCGCTTCAGCTATTTTGAGAAAAATGGTTTCGATTGAGACCCAGGAAAACTAATCTGCGTTAGTAAACTTTCACACACACACGAAAATATTGTATCCAATTATAGAAAGCAACGTTATATGATTTCATAGTATTAAATGAAGGAAGAGCTGTACCATGTAGCATAATCCTGAATCCGGTTAATTTTGTTCCGTCAGTCCCTGAGGTCAAGTGGTTAAGTGCATTGGCGCAGCGCACATCTGGTATTACTACCGACACGTGTTCAGGCCTAACACCAAATTATAAAAAGTATATTTTATCGATCTTTTCACAAAGTAATACAAACCCAGCCATTTTTCAATATGATGGACTATTTATAATATTATATTGCTGGAAATGTACAATTCCCGCTGATCTTGTCAAAACCTATATTAACAATGACAAATAGCGTCAAAGAAAGAATTGTACCTATTGGTAATGTGCGTTTATTGCACAAATTAAAATTGTTGTCAGGTTGATTGGAACGGAGGTTGTATCGCTGCACTTTTTCAACAAATTTGGTATTCGTGTGGAATCATAAAATAAATGCTTGTTCCTCTGTAATGACTAGTTTTTATATTACATCGGAGTACCACACTTGCTTCGACCCAACATCTATCGTTGTAAACATGTTATGAATGTTTTGAAAGTACTGTCATCTTGCGCGACATTCGTGCCTCTGACGTCACACCTAGACATACCGAAAAGTGCGTAAAAAATTTGCGTAAATTGTGAAATTAGTAATATATTGAATTCTGGTAAAATTATTGTGTTGGTGGAAACGGAAATATACAGGAAGATGTAATAACATTAATTCAACCAATAAGGGTTTTGTATTTCCTTTAAGGAACAATGATTGTGCGTCGAGGTAGAATTAGTTAACACCAATTTAGATGTTACCTACGAATTACGAACGTTGCATTTAAATCCGTCAAATATTTTTTATGGATGCTTTCAGAAACAAATCAATATAAAAACGTAATTTCCAATGCTGCTCGACGACTCGACGCTGGCACATAACAACGGTACGGCATGTAATGATGAATAGAGGTTTTACTATTTAAAAAGTCACATTCAATAAATATCAGATATGGGAAAATTAATAAACAAGTAATGTTTAGCGTACTATTTATAATCATCTACAACGCACATGCTCGCGCGCACGCGCACGCGCCCCTCCCCCACACACATATATACTGCATATTCGCCTTGACTTTATACTGTCTATTAAGATACTGATTAGTAAATATGACCGAAGCAGTTACGTGAAGTACGTCAAGAGTATACGAGAGTGCGATTCTGTTGCAGCTGCTGTTCCGACACAAACACGTCGTGGGTGTTGAGTATGTGCGATACAACAGGAGACATCGAGCGAGAGCGACGACGGAGGTGATCCTGTCGGCGGGCGCTGTCGGCTCGCCTCACATCCTCCTACTCTCCGGGGTTGGACCGAAGCGACATCTGCAGAAGAAACACGTAAGTCCACAAATACACATTACTATTATTGTATCGAAAATCGTGAGAGTAACATTTCCCATACGTTACACAGCATCATTAGATAAACATCATAAACCGCTAGGAGTTACTCTTTGTTTGTACAAAATGATGAAAGTCGGAGAGAATGCGAAGGCCACGTCCATCGATTGATCCTAGTCGTGAGAGTGTTAAAATTGTGAAATAATATATATGTATATATATTGCCTTGCTAGGTTTAGATTAATTGATGAAAGTTTTGCCTTCTAAGAGGAAAACGTTAACCTACCCGTATACGTTTCCTCGATTATAAATATATTAGCATTAGGCCACCAACGTCGGTCCCGTGATCTATCAGTGAAAAGACCCATATCAGCTCATATGTAATAATGATAACATTTGACAATAACAAAGAAATGGTTTATTTTGGTGAATACGTAAAAGAACCAATATGAAAATAATAAACAGTAAAGTATATATTGAGACACAATATGTGTACATCAACCTGAAGATATTCATGGTGTAATTTGTTAACAAATGAAAACTACTAAATAATATAATAGTCAATATTTACATTTGTAGAAAAGAAAATTAGTTGATACGATGTTACTGTACTGACAAGAGAGACTCTCACTAAGACGGCAAGGTCGCTATCGTGAGAGCCACCCTTAAATATTACAGCGTTGGATTCATCAATTAATTAATTAATTAATAATAATTAATTAATTAAATAGTTCAATTCAAAGGTAATATGCATTTTGATCGTTCTTATGACAAATTGAGAGAAAGAAACGAAGCGAAGAACTGAAAGACGGTTTACGCGTACGTACGAATATGTATGTGTGTACGTACGGATATAAAATAAAATAAACATCACACGGCAGTTGGTACAACAATATAATATAGTTTAACAAACTAATTTATGCAATATATATATCTCGCAATTATTCATATATTCACATACATCTTTAGAAGGTTTGTACAAATCGAATGCCCAGTAGGTACCGGGTTTGACACAATCGCCAATACAATTTAAAGTTATTATGAATACATTATGATAGCAAACACAATATATCTTACATGTTTAAGGTGGATAATGATATATTACATATAAAAATGAGAGGAAACAAATCAGACTTTTTAAATACTTTTTTATTTATTATTGTTTTTAACGTTGACAGTCTTGGTACTTATTTCGGACAAACCAACTTTACCGGTGAGTCTAGTGTGACCCATGTATATTCCATGTTGAGCCCTATACTTTGATTGACAGTCACGGATCATCAGTTGCAGCAACTAGATTATCACCACATATATGTAACCACGAACATAGATAGCTGGGTGCGAGTAGTTTTATTAACTCTCCTGTTATAAGCACAACACTCTCAAAATGTATTTAAAATATAACTTTGAAAGGTTTCTTACATAACTGTGAAATTATTGTATAGCATCATAATGTGGAGGTATCTTTTAAACCTTCCAGGTATCGGTTGTCGTTGATCTACCAGTGGGCAACAATCTTCAAGACCACGTCCGCCCTGCTGTCATAGAATTCTCTACGACAGCCAATATCACCTTGTCTGGTGAAGACAGGAGGTCGTTGATGACTGAAGCCGAGTACAAGAGATTTGGCAGTGAGAACTATTTTAGTTACCTTTTTTGCGATATTAATTTTGCTAATTAAAGTTTCGTGCATTTTGTTACTTTACGTTCAGTCTAATCATTTTATGATTGTAATGATGTGTTAATCTTCAGTCTATAACAATCCATCCTGTTTCCAATACATGCAATTCACGTCAACAACTCATTATCAAAATAGCCGTCAAGGTAATGTTATCGCAAAACGCATAATGTCTTGCATTGTTGATGGTTTGTTCTATTCTCTAGGGATCCCCGAAGGTGGCGTCCCAGAAGGAATTGCCTTCTTCAGGTCAAAACACCAACCCTGGTACATTCCCTACCCCTACATTGAAGTGCTCTTCCAGGCGAATTTGGTGACATCGGGAGCTGACAAACATACAATCGATGCCATTTCGAAGATTATCAATTTACGACGCAATGTAAATATTTCTAATATAGGGAAATACAGGCATAAACTAGTATTCTGAGAAATGTATATGACAAAGTGTAGACAATACATTATTTGACCATTATTTAGGTCTTGTGATTCAACCATATATTATGTGTTAATTGTTGACAGATTCAAATTGTAAATTTGTAATTGTACTTGACATGGAATTGACATTTTAAAAATTATAAGTAGGAATGAAATCATATCAACTTTAAAATATGTGTAGCTCGTGTCCTACACGATGTACTGTGCAGGTATTCGACGCACTGTATGTCCACAAAGACAAAATGAATGGTTTCAAAGTCGTTGTTGGCCATCTACATCCGCGTACCACGGGAACTGTTCGACTAAACACCACCGATCCCTTCGTACAACCACTCATCAAAACGAACTATCAGTGCAACAAAAATGACGTCAACGTCATCCTGGAAGGTTGGTTCAAAATAAATCACATGTTAAATAAACACTATCACTTCTTTAACGCGATGTAAGCCGTGTTGTGACGTATTGCATTATTTACCCTCGTCGGATATTGAGATGATTTGGTGCGTCTTCTTCTTGTACTACTGCTTCTATTTTTCTTTAACGCGATGTAACCAATAGCTAATTTGTTTTACTTATGCCTACTCCCCATAAAGTTGCATTCCGAGATAAAAAAAACATTTTATCTGTTATTAAGGTGTGTGTGTAGCATCAATACAATTTATGTAACCTGGTGTTTTATATGTTGTATGATAAACTATATGTTAACAACATTTTCGTCAGGTGCAGCCAGCGGTATGATAAACGTATAAAACGCGAATGCTATTATTATTGTATTAAATATATATATATATATTGTATATATACATATTATGTGAAACAAGGGTATATCAAGTTGAGGAAACTGATTTTAATTATATTGTATAGGTTATAATGGGTAACTGAACATTTGTATTTAAAAGATGGACAATCGCAGAATGTAACTTTAAAAATGTAAAGTCTGTGTAATTGCAGAGGTATGAATTGTCGTAATAAGTTATTATCTTATATTCGTCGTGTTTGTCATAGGTATTAGAATAGCGCAGAAGTTGGTTTCTACGAAAAGCTTCCAGGATCTCGGTGCATCTATGCTCACTAGACGGCACCCTGACTGCTTGCATCATGGCGATGACAGCGACGCCTATTGGCGTTGTTACATAAGGAAGACTACAGAGTCGTCCTACCATCAAACCGGCACGTGCAAGATGGGTTCGTGGCATGATCGTAGCGCTGTCGTCGACCCTCAACTACGGTACGTCCTTCTTACACACATTACGTGCTGCTTTATTCACTTGTAATAAAACATGTTACAGTTATTTACTTATTTGTTTACTTACTTATGTACTGACTTGCTTACGTACTTATTAACTCGTTCCCACACTAACTCTCTTATCACAAATAGTCTCACTCACTCGCTTTTATGTTGATATTTCCTCAGTAGTCGGATATTTGAGTTCCCTAGTACGCACTATATACGGCGACAGTTTCCACAATGTCATAATTTGCAGTCAATTTCCGTAGTGACAACGGACAATCTGGAATGGTAGGCAATCCTGTATATTTTATAATCACGTTTGATTGCATGCAGGTCTTGTAAAAGGTCCAACACATCTTATGACATGACATTTATGTTATCATGTACAATCTAATCATTGAAGGAACACATGTCGTCAGGACAACTGCGCGGTAAATAAAATGCTGCTCGATTATTGGTTGTTTATTCGTGTCATGAACAAGATGTTAGCTTTCAATATATAAGTGGGCCACTGGAGTCTTCAAATGTAAGACCACATTCCGAGATAACCACTAACGTGACAATGTTGATTGTAAATGCAAACACTTAGTTTAAATTAACTCGTTTAGGTGTATAACACAACACAACTTGCTTTTAATCCCTTTTAAATATTTAAGTAGTGTTACGTTGATTCAGTTAAAATTCAAACGTCAGTCTACAGCATAACACAAAAGTGGAAACAAAATATATTGTGCTTTCATCGTAGAGTATAACGACATCCAATGTACTCACACTGTACGAATAATATTGGACACCATGTGTATTTTGCGATACGTTATACAACATGTTAGATCTAAATAATTGTACACAAATGTCGTACAGTGCGCAAAGTCAGTGCCTCTGGACAGTTATAATTATTACCTACACGTGGAAGTGAAGGCTAATTATCAGTAACTGCGTGATTGTGCCGCAGGGTGCGTGGACTGACAGGATTGAGGGTTGTCGACGCTTCTGTGATGCCGGTAGTTGTGTCGGGAAACACGAACGCCGCGATCTCCATGATTGCGGAGAAGGCGGCCGACATGATCCGAGCTGAACACGAATGCTACAGAGTGCGATACGGATTCTAAATGAACACACTGATTGCCAAGAGAATCACCGACAGCGAGAGATTACTACATGGACACGTCGACCTTTATGAACTACACGTGTTCTAAATCGACCAAATATTCATGTAGTAATTATGATTGAGTTTTAATTTTGAGACTAATACTGATGTAATGCCGATGGTGTTCATGTGTACTGATGACAAATATCCCAAGTAAACGTGTTAATTACTTGCAATGTTTGTGTTTTACTTATTTGCGATGATGAATCAGTTTGTTTTCACACAACTCTTTCTGTAGTGTTTAGCTTTATCTTGATTGTATTGGTAACCCCAATGTCAGTTAGTTCGTGTTATGTAAATGGTTATGCGGCGCGATGTATTCATATTTACTTCCGACAACACACGCCGTGGAGGACGTTTGTAGTGAGCCATTGGACGTCTCTCGAGTTCACGTCACCACGGCGTAGTCCATGCATGGTAATCTGTCCGATCACTCTTATTTATTAGTTGTAATTCGCAAGAGGTCATCCATCAACATTCACCTACGGCTCCGTCTGTCTTCTACTGGGTGTGACAAACCTCTCTCTACCCTGGCGATGGGTCGAAGACTGCGGTAGGGGAATCCGCTCACAGCTGTGATGTGAGCGTTCCGCACTGTTCAGCACAAAGCATTAGATGTAATACCATATATATGTAGAACACCCTGGATTAACCGCTTCGCTGCTTCGACGCTACATGTCTCAGTTCGCGCGACTTTTAGTAGTAGTGCTCCGAATACTTTCGGATAGACATGGATTCACGTAACCAATAGCACATCCACATAGTAATTAACTTGAGAGACATGTAATGAATCATCATGAAGAATAATGCTCAACTATTTCACAGTTATTGTGCAAAGCGAAGAACACGGAATACGATGAGCAAACGTTGATAGAACATTATAATCAGCCGAGCTGTCACGACACGGCCGAAACCGAGTTTCGAAGACGATTGACGAGTTGAAGTCAGTGACAGTGAAATAGGAACTAACACTATTTTCAAAGACTACGCCGTGTATGAGTTCTATTCTTCAGAATACTATTTTGATATGGCGTGTTCCGATCACATGACCTTGGATCTATTTATGTTATATTAGACGTATTGCACGATAACGCAGATCAAGCTGTACTAAAATAAATGCCTCCTTTGTGTCCACGATGTCAAGGTCAAGTCCAGAAAGTCAAGGTGATGACCTCTAAATGCCGCACGATCAGTATATTGTTAATAAAGTTCAAAACGATAGCGTCAGTATCATGAATGTCGAGTCTATCAAATTCGTCATTCAATGGCGCATATTTTGAGATCAACCACAAGTTTGTTAAATGTAATGCAATCCGATATGATGGTAAACTGTATTAAGAACTATCCTTTTTAATATAGGAAGCCCACTATTGAATTGCAGGTGGGCATATTCTACCATGGCTATTGATAAAACAATAATATCAGGCTTGGAGCAATGTCAGATATGACTTGACTCAACTAAGTACAGTAGTATGGTGTTAGTTGGAAGTTGGTGTCGGAGGAGGTTCGGAGCGACCATAACTGACTTACTTAGACTTAGCGGCTCCCGCGTGTATGGACGCATGAGGCAGTCAAAGCACGTCATCCAGATATGTCGCTTGCTAGTGTTCTGACGTCGCTCCTATTTTTGTTGACCAGCACTAGGTCGCGGTCGATTGTTGTGCGAACAATATAAAGTTACACTGACTGTGTTTCTACTTTTCGACTACGGACAAATCATACATTGTGTGAAATGACAATTTATTCCCGTCAAAAAGCGGGGTGGCATGGCACTGAGAGGTTAAAGCAGTTTGTGTGGAGTGGCGTTCAAACAGGGTCACCGTCAATTGATGAGCGTTATAAATTGCGCCATCCCGCAAGCTTTACAAAATCTTAACGCTTGTAGAGCTACGTTACCTAATTAGCATGACCATTTCATATACCTTTGGGAAGCTTACTGTCTTTCCGTTACAATGAGGTATAAAGCATAGCTATTAAATGGAGCCTTATGTTTGTATTGAATGTCAACCAAGGTCACTATCAAATGATAACTGTTCAAAATTGCGCCATTCCACAATTGTTGTAGGCCTAGTTATAATGGTTGCGTATATATTTGTCTATATACACAATGCTTCAATCACTCGGCAGATTACAAGAGGAGACGCAACGAGGACAATTCGATGCAATTCTTCATATTGGTGTATATACAACAAGAGACACCTATCGTGTTCCTTTTTTTACAATGTTATGTTAAATACTGACAGACCGCAGTGATTGCGTATTAGTGTTAACTTTGAAAAGGTAGCGCTGTTATTATGTTGGAAGAATAATCAGCAAAAGTACATTTGTCAGACATGGACTCACCGTACAAAATACATCGTCGCATACATATATCTCGCTGTTTTAAATAATACAAACATTAAATTGTACCTGACCAACAACACCTGCTTGAGCAAATGAAGAGCGCTCAGGAATACTTTGAACACCTCCAGCCACATAACCTTTCTTGTGGCCCCTTCTTAAGCGAATTCGTTCATTCAAATCTTGAATGGAGGTTGGTCAATCTTAATTTTCGTTCATGAAGTTCTGTTGTATCTGCGCAAACAGGTACAAGACCAGATCACGAGAGAAGCATTCGTTGTCTGGACGATTTGAAGAGGTCGATGCAGTTGCTTCGTCCCCTGTGTAGATTCAGTGGGGATAGGCTTATCTATCTGAATATGAACACGTTCAAAATACTACAAATAACAATTAATAGGGATATGAACCAGTAGTTATTGTTACTTAAATTGCATGACTGAAAGGTTAACTAATAGTACTGATACTTAACATATAATTTCAAAGGGGTGTGCACTAAGCTCTATGTGTATGTTACCAACATATATTGTACAAATAAAACTTGTATTGCAATAAAACATGTTCACAGACATGTAAACATTTTGATAATATATGATTAGCGTTTACCACAGATATGAGTACAAATTGTTTTAAACGTTCATAGGCATAACTTCACTGCATACAGTATGTTGTGTAATATTTAACGTAATCTTCCATATTACATGACAACGGATGTGTGATTATAAACAATTGAAAGTAACGTCCATACACATCTGCATTCTGCCAATATTCCATTTTAAGAATATACCAAGGAAGAAGAACATTAGCTGGTAGTACGTGGTGTTAAATAGAAAAATCAGGAGTTACAAAGGAAGAAAAGAAGGTTTATATTCAGGGTATCATTACAACAGTAAATATAAAAAGATGAAAATGGATAGAACATGTGTTGAGTAAACAATGACTACCTCCAAGATGTGACAGCTGAAACATGTACATCACAGAGGAAGTGCAAAAAAGGTCATCTGATAAAACCTGATGAACAATGCAAAAATGTAGACAATTTGTGTCGAAACATTGGCAAGAAGCAGCCAAGAAGAAGACAAAATGAACAAGGTACACATCAGCCCCATGCGGCCACATGGCCAGTAGAGGATAGGTAAAGTAGTAAGTTTCACCAATGACTGCAGGAGTGTTGTCACAGGACAGCCTGGCGCCATCAATAATGCAATTGTGCACTGGGAGTCTACCCACAACGTTTTGTCATCACATCTCTGGTATATATAATCCCTATACTCAAATTGAATTGCCTGGTCCAAAAATATATCCTTCAATTCGTTGTAATACACTGAAAATGTACAAAGTATATTATGTCATTTTAACATGTTTAATATCTATGTGACACGATGCATCAATTGGGATAACTTAAGGCATGGACACTATAACTTGGCATTCATAGATTGTTGGACGTAATATTATAATGATCGGCAAATTAATATAATATTATGGATAATCTTTTACTTAAATGGCCCAAATTAATTGTCCTACTAATAACCGTATCCTTATATGTATGTCTCGCAACAGAGGTGTACAATGTCCACTTAAGCCATTTCTGTTAACGAATGACTGGATGTGACATGTCACACATGATAGCTTGTTGCAAAGCATTGTAGCATTTGGCTGATGCTGAAATATATATGGGTCTTTATATATGACAGCAGAGTCACACGCATGCAACACTGGTAAGTAAGTGCAATGTACATAATAGTCACACATGTGTTTCAGTGTAGTTATATTATTTTAATCAAATAGTAAATGTTCACATATAAAACAAATACATACTTCGCAACGTTCACTTTCTTGACAAAACTCCATCATTTTGGCATTACTATACTTTAAATTGAAGCAGCGTGAGCTGGCCCTTCATTGTAGATGGGGACATGCACATTTACATCAACAATATACAATATTCACAATTATATACAGCCTGTATATATATATATATATTTATAATATATATATATATATATACACACACACATGTATGTACATATATTAACTTGATATGTCATAAATAAGTTACTCTTACAAAAGCAACCTACATTTCGGAAAACATTGATACTTGACGTAAGTCATAACAACATTATAATATACATTACGTATGATTTCATGACGAATAACAATTTATTTGTAAAATTAACACATTTGATTCTACCAGAAAGAATAATATTTATTAAGGGCTGTTATTTGTCATTACATTGTTCGTGTTGATGAAAACAATATATTCTTAATCTTTGTCTATACGACAAATCGGACGAGGTTAAGGTCAAATGTGCAGCACATTATGATATCACACGATAATTTTATCCATAATGTTTACATGTTGCACGTGGCAATGGCATGGGCGATATTACAACAAAATAACATGTCACACAAGACTTTCAGCGAATCACAATAACTGGTTGGTCGGGCTTGTTCTAGCATGATCATAGTGTTATGCTTATGGTTATAGTATCAATTTGTACGATAACAAATCATTTGTACCCATGATCGATTTGACGTCTCTACGTCCAAGATGACGATTCAGCGAGATGAAGGCAGCCCACTATTTATGACTCGCGAACTGGTGCACCCTTTTTCTTTCGAGTTCACGACTTGTAAATACGAATTGTATGTTGTCCGGGGATGGGTCAAGTACATGCATAACGTACCTAAGTAGAAGTACACGTACTTTCGATTTTTCCATGTACAAATACAATTACTTGTCAAAACAGATAGGCAAGTACTTTATGGAAAAAGTCAAATTCAAGTACAAAGTACTCAGAACATTTTAGTCACGTACAGTCAATTACATTGAACGCAGCATTTCAACATATCTGAGGTTCTGAACATATTAAAATTGACTACTATTCAGTAAATATCTTAAGCGAAGGCAATTATGTATACCACAAAAGTATACAATGCAAGTGAACTGGTGGTTTCAGAATACCTTAAGCCAATACAGCTGATCAAGAGATCAGTTAGTGTAGTTTATCCAAAGTAATTGACTCATATCTTCAAATCTCAGCTGACGTGCATGTAAGTGCCTCTGCTTCTCCTCCCCTTTATGCATATAAACCAATCAACATGTAGTCATGCACCATCAATTATGTTCAAGTTGTGAAGCTTTGTGTAAAATAAGAATACATATACAGTCATTTTCACTGTTGATTTTACAATCCTTCAGATAGAGCCAAATACATAACTAAACATAAAAAATACTTGGGAAATTACTTGCCAAGTCCACGTACTTTGATGGTCAAGTACAAGTGCAAGTACTGCACTCAGTAAAAATTGAAAAAACAAGTCAAAATACAGCATTTGTTGTACTTAAGCACACAAGTACTCGAACCCATTCCTGATGGTGTCTGAAATTATATTTACGAGAGGTATAGTGTCTGACTCTGTCACAAGGGTTCAGTAATGCGCCTAGTGCTGTGGCGTAGTGTAGTGGTTAGTAGCTTGCTTCTGACCTACAGCTTTCAGCTTCAGCCGCCAGATAGTCGTATCCGCATCTTACGAACACTGATTGAGAGAGCACTGGAAGTGCAGAAAGATCTGTATGTATGTTTCATTGAATACCCAAAGGCATTTGACAGAGTTCGTCATGAAGAAATCATATCAATGCTGGAGACTTTGAACATTGATGGGAAAGATCTGAGAGTTGTGAGAAATCTGTACTCGGAACAAACAGCAGCAATACGAATGGAAAATCAGTAAATTTCAAGAAATAAAACGTGATGTAAGACAAGGGTGTGTCCTATCACCCGATCTCTTTTCACTATACAGTGATATCAACTTACGTACATTAGAAGATATGCCAGGCATTCAAATAGGGGGATACAGCATGAATCATTCACGATATGCAAACGACACGGAACTTATTGCTGTGAACGAAATATATCTAAAATAGATGCTAGATACAGTAATAAAGGAAACTGAGAACAAAATGTCTGTCCCTGAACAACAACAAAACAGAAATCATGGTCATCTCAAAGTAAAATTACATCCAACATTTAACAAGATTTATCAAGATTGCCACCCAGAGAATTAACTCTTGGTGGCAGGTGGACAAGGAAGCCCTTTGGCTTATCGAGAGTCCAACATTTTTTCTATGTGTATCCCGTCCTTCTGAGGTATGTGTCGATTTTATTTTTTAAACATATTCACGCTACTAGCAACCACACAATCAGCAGATAATATGTTCCATTCATTTACAATCCTTTGTGAAAATAAGAACTTTCTTATATCTACACTGCTCTTTTGCTAATGTAACTTCATATCCTCTAGTCCTTTTATCTTCCTTAACTGAGAAAAACATATATATATCAATATCTTCATAACCATTTATTATTTTAAACATTTCTATCTGATCTCCTCTCAATCTCCTGGTCTCTAGTTTTGTTAAACCACATTCTCTTACTTAGGCGAATTTCATAATTAAGATCCCTTAGTTTTTGTATCATTTTAGTCGCTCTCCTCTGTACTCTTTCTAGCATATCTATGTTCTTCTTGCGATATGGCCTCCACACTTGCATACAATATTCTAAATGAGGCCTCACTATTGGTTTGTACACCGGTATTATTAGTTCTTTTTCCTTATACGCTATATTTCGCCTAATTAATCCAAGGATTTGATTTCCATTTGAAGCTGCAATTCCGCACTGCTCTGAAACCTTTATATCAGCACTAATGATTAACCCTAAGTCCTTTTCTTTTACAGTAGTACTTAGTGAAGTACCCCCATTGTATATTCTACATATTCGTTCCCATGTCCTGTGTGGAGGCATTTACATTTCCCAAAATTGAACAGCATTTGCCACTTTTCAGACCATTTGATTAACCTGTTAAGAATATCTTGTAAATGCTGTCAATCTCCATCACTTCTAATCCTTCTAAACACTGTTGTATCATCCGCAAATTTCAACACTTTGCTTGTTATTTCATCATCCAAATCGTTGATAAATATTAAGAATAATTAAGGTCCTAGTACTGATCCCTGTGGTACCCCACTCAATACCGATTTCCAGTTTGAAGCCTCCCCATCAACTACTACACGTTGTGTTCTGTCAATCAGCCATTTTGTCTAACCAGTTTATTTTACCATTTCCTATGCCGTGGGCCTTTAGTTTAAGCCGTAATCTTTGATGTGGTACTTTGTCGAAAGCTTTTTTAAAATATAAATAGACGATATCTCCTGGTGATCCCTCATTTACCCACTTAGTGATGTCTTCCAAAAACATAACATATGTGTTAAGCATGACCTCGCTTTAAAAAAAACCATGTTGAGATGGGTTTATCAAGTTATGTTTAACAACAAAATCCACCGTGTGATCTTTAATTAATCTTTTTAATAATTTGCAAATCACTGATGTTAAACTCACTGGTCTACTGTCCTCTGACTTGTCTCGAACCTTTTTTAAATAACGGTATAATGTTTGTGTCTTTCCATTCTAAAGGAACCACTCCCTCTTCTAATGACAAATTGAGAACAGTTGCAAGTGGTATGCTAATTTGTTCTACAATTTCCAGTAGTAGTTTGGGCGAAATCCCATCCACTCCACGTGATTTATTATCCTTCACAGCCCTCATTTTCTTAGCTACCATTTCCGGGGTTACAATTAACTGTCCTAAATAGTCTGAATCTGCCCCCTTGAACTTAAACTCTGGTACTGGCAGTGAATTAATATAGTCCCTGGTAAACACTGAAAAAAAATACTCATTCAGGTCGTCTGCCATTAAGAATCCCTCTGATATTATATTTCCAGCACTGTCTTCTAGAGGACCGACCTTATAATGAACTTTCTTCTCTTTGAATTTCTAATTTCAGCTATAACTAGGTTAAGTGCTTCTTTATAATGTTGGAGTCTTCATCATTTTCAGTACATCTATATGACTTCCACGTCATTTGTTTATACTTAATTTTTATAATGGCTTCTTTCGATAAGTGTTTCTTTTTGGACCATTTCCGTTGTTTTTTAAATGTACACATTTATCGACTATGCACTTAATGTCACTCTTTAATATATTCCAGCATTCTGTTCCTGTCTTATTTTTCAGTGTGTTATTCCAGTCTATCTTTGCTAAATATTTCCTCATGTCCTTATAACTTCCTTTGTGGAAATTTCTCCTATACTGCTTTTTACTTTTCCTTTCTGATTTCACTTTGATGGTAAAATGTATCTGGATGTGATCACTACTCCCCAGTGGCTCACATATCTTGACATTGTCAACTAATTCATTCTGTGAGGACAAAACTATGTCTAACACTTTCTCAACCTTGTTTGGTTCTAGCACATGTTGAGAAAGCAAAGTACCTTGAACTAAGACTAAAAACGTGTGGTCCTCATTCCCCATACTCTGTAAAGATTTCCATTGTATATGCCATGCTTAAAATCCCCCATAATAATACAGTCCCGTTTGCTTACTTCCCTTATAGCGTTTTTTTCATTCTCTTCTATGCCTATGTTTGGACTGATAAACTAACCCAACTGTTAACTTTGAGTTTCCTGTAACTATATTACACCAAACAGCTTCTTCGCAATCTGCTTCTCTTTCAAATTTTATTTCATAAGCCTGGATAGATTCTTTAATATATAAAATAATTCCACCTCCCTTTCTTTCTGTTCTATCTAAACATTACATATCCTGTCTGTCCCAAGTCGGCATTTGATATATCGGTGGTGGTCCATGGTTCGGTTATACCTATTATGTCATGGTCAATATCTTCTACCATAATGTTTAGTTCATTTCTTTTGTTTACTATACTCCTTGAATTTAAACAAACACAATTATATCCAGCTTCAGAAGAGTTTTCGAGACTGTTCTTTGCTGATTTATTTGTGTTGTCTTTATCTAAGCCTCCAGTTTCAGGCTTTTCTGTGAGTCCCCCTGCGAATCTAGTTTAAATAGATGCAACCTGTCTCACTGTCAACAGATCGCAGCAGGTTCTCTGTGAAAACTGCTTCCCTTTTCCACTACGATGGAGGCCATCTCTCATGTACATATCTTCCCTCCCAACAAAGTATCCCAATAAATATGTGAATCCCACGCCCTCTTCTTCACACATCTGCTCAGCTAGTGCGTTGATCGGAATCCTCTTGCAGTTTCTATACGTTGCCCTCCTTCCTCCCATTACTGGCAAAATTCCTGAGAGAATAATCTGTTCAACTCATGTCTTCTTCAACTTCCTCACTAACTGTCTATCCTGCTACACTATCCTAGTTGTTCCCTCCCTGTCTACATTATTTGGTCCTACGTGTACTAGTATAGACCTTCCCTTGCCATGCCCCAATACCTTCTCTACCCTTTCAGTCACAAACAACGACGTCCTTCCCCTCGCTTAGTGTCTTGTCCGTCTTTCTCATAATATAGTCGCCCATAAACACCCTCTCTTTCCTCATTGCCCCCTCAATCACTGCCTCAGAGTAGCTCCTTCTCCGGTTTACATATGTCTGGTTGTTGTCTTTTCCTCGTGCCGTCTTATCTCCTGTCACATTCTCTTCAGATTCATTCTTTTCTGTCGCTTTTTCTCTTGTCACCTTTCCTCCTGTCATCGTCCCTTTTATTTACTTCTCTTTTATCACATTTGCTCTCACTTCCTTTCGTCCCTTCATCTTTCCTCCCATCTCATTTTCTTCTCTCCTCTCCCGTCCCATCTTCCCTCCCTCCTTCGGTACGATCTCTTTCTCCCCTGTCACCTTCACGCTTGTCACGTTTTCTGTCGTCGATTTTCTAATTTCTTCCCCTCCAATTACCTTCCCTCCTCTCAATCTCCTTTCCTCAGTCTTCTTGCCACTGCTATTCTCCTTCAGTCTTGCAACATTTCCACCTCTCTCCCTGTCGTCTCTCTCCGTTCCACCTGTCTCCTTGCTAATTCCCACCCCCTTCACACTATCTGTCAACCTAACTATCTCCTTCTGCAGACACTCCACCTTCCAACACCCCATGCACTGAAAGGTGAATCCCTCCTCCATGGTTTGTGCTGCTCAATATATGTTTACTGCAACTTTATGAATGATAGTAAGGCAAAAATAATACTTATCAATCAGTAATTCAACTTTTCTGCACCACCAATTTCTACGATTTATCTCCGCCAAATAATAATATATAGCCTTGAATGGTAGCATATGGCACTGTTTTGAAGCAAGTCCGAACGTTTTACTATCTGGGATCACTAATAACATCCGACGGTCGATGCAACGATGAGATCAAGAGAAATAAAAGTATATAAATTGAAGTGAGACAACATGTACTGCAATGCTAAATAGAGCCCATATTGTTGTATTGATGTGAATTCTGGACAATAACTAGAGTTCACAAACAACATAGAAGCCACTGAAATGTGGTTCTTAAGAAAAATGGACAGCAAAGCAAAACAATGAAGTCATCCTTAGGACAGCCAAATAAAAAAGAAAGATCATCAACAAAGTTAGAACACAACAAGCACGATTTATTGGCCATGTCACGAGAAAGAAAAAGTTAGAACATACAGTAATAACAGGAAAGATAGAAGGAAAAATATCCAGAGGACGCCAGAGACTAACAATAATAGATAGTCTCTCAACATTGTGTACGGCGGTTTACGCACGTTGGAGATGAGCTATGTACTACAATCACACACATTGCGTGACTGGACAATAATAAACGGTGTCGCCTAGCCAACTCGAGCGTATGCCAATCTACTGCAAACAAAATATTCAGTTACTTTATGGCATGATTAAAGGCGGTATCGTGCTCTAACATAATCAATTTTAAAACTCTCGTCAAATGTGTACTTAATGTTATCTTATGTATTCTACCATAGCTGGTACTTGGTTTCAACATATGTTTATGTTTGCGTTACACTACACTTTTGAAATTTATTATGTAATAATATGTTTGTTACATTGTACTAGCATAGCAACTTAATCCACATACTAAACGAGAAATGATTGCATTATTATAGTTATGCTTGCGTTGACAGAAACTAGTTATTGAATAATTTCTTAATATTGTTATTGTACTATCATTTATCAAGTGGTTACAGCCTTAATTGGCTCCGCTGTCAACCCTGAATTGCATACCATTTTAATCTTTATTTTACTTGCTTGATTCATACAATTCCAAAAATAAACAATATATATGTATGTCTGTCTGTCCATCTATCTATCCATCCATCCATCCATCCATCCATCCATCCATCTATATTTGTATGTCTGTCTGTCTGTCTATGTCCGTCTGCCTGCCTGCCTGCCTGCCTGCCTGCCTGCCTGCCTGCCTGCCTGCCTGCCTGCCTGCCTGCCTGCCTGCCTGCCTGCCTGCCTGCCTGCCTGCTGCGGGTGGTATGCATGTATAAACAGTGGCTGAGTTCTGGTATATCTGCAGTACCTTCAACGAAACGGGTACTCCATGAAGGTGTTTGGAGGCGGATAGAAACGACCTTATTGGGCTACGTGTGGGACTAGTAGTCTTATCGCTCTCCCTGAAATCTGGCATGTTACGAACATTAGTTGGTATATGCTACATAAGTAATGAACATTGCGGTAGTCCCACTTCAAGGCTGTCTCGAATACCTTTACGGCAGCCTACGCCGCATCGCGTATAGGCGGATAGAGAATTGCGAGACCCACTGGGAGACCGACAGGATCATCTGAAACAAACAAAGGAGCTGGTGCAAGAGCGATGCCTTCTCTTGATGTTGACGGATGACTGCTGAGATTTTCGATAAAAGCAAAAAGCGTAATCTGATAGATTGCCTTGTGGTGTCTGCGTAGTCGTGACGTCAATGCGAGAGACGTCCTGGGGCTTAATGCAACAAAGACATCCATGGCGTGACGTGTGTTAGTGCAGACGAACACCTCGCGATGCTTGATCATTTACAACACCACATACGCAGCATATAAATCAGTTACGGGGTTGTATCAAACAACTAAGATCAAAGTACATGTTAAACGAGTTTTCAACGAGTCTGAAAAATAAGGGTCATAGTAACCAAAAAAGAATTACTCTATATTACAGTACTTAGAACATAACTAAAGTATAATTTAAAAAAATACGTATGAGTATCAAATTAAAAAAACATTTATTAATGCAAAACCTTTGTTGCGAATTGTGTGATTGATTGACGAACCGAGCACTACGATCGCGGTGACGCTCACTTGACTTGCAACAACTTTTGTTGTGCGATGTACGGTGACCAGTTTGGAGTCGTACAGTGTGCGATATCCCAATCGCACTAACACGGTACAAAAAATCGTTGCTGGTTGATAAAGCAGACGACCATTATTTTCATATTTAGATAACATATTCTTGTATAGATCACCCCTTAAAATTTATAATTTGAACTGTCCAGTATATAGAAGCTCGGATGACAGTTCAATAAGACTGAACATGACAATTATGTTGTTATTGCCTACATGAATTGCCGTGAGTAACAGCATTTAGCTTTCAGCCTCGCAGCAATTACCACGCGCAGACTATTCCTAAATAAATATCCAAAACCGTCAATGAGTGATCCAATATGCCAGGACTGCACACCCAGATAATAAATGGATGGAAATGGTCTCCTTTTTCATGTACGTATTTCGGTCTAGCATACGTGGAATATCGTGATTATGTTCTGGTGTCAACTTGTGGAAACATATGCCCACTATCTTTTAACTCTCAACTAATATAGACAGTGCGAATGGTGGTTTGAGCCAATAGTAAACACTCGATGTATTTTGACTTGGCGAACTTGTGAGGCCCTCCCTAACACACGCTAAATATGCTGCTGCAGTATATAAGGTGTGACTTATGAGACAATCCCAAACACACGTTGAAGGTGCTGCTGCTGTGTCTAAGGTGTGACTGATGAGACAACCCCTAACACACGCTGAAGGTACTGCCAATGTATATAGGGTGTGACAATCACTGCCATTATCTTAAGTCTATTCGTGCCGTCCTAAAACAGAACACCTCCGATTGCAGGTAACGTTTATTATTAGTGATTTTATATAATTTAGAGCGCGGTGTTGTTGACGATGTTTTGTGATCTACCAACCGATTATGCTCCGATGACGATCACCAAAACATCTACCATATTCACAAAATAGTGCGGGGCTAAACTTCGCCTGAAAAAAAAAAAAAAAAAAATGCAATGGTACAGTGTCTACTACTTCGGACACTCGATCAAGACAACCCGGGTTACATGATGATGCTGGTTTTATTATAGAAAATTATGATACAAAGCATGGGGAAATCTTGGGCTCGGAGGATATCGATGCAGAAATTTCGGAAAATACGTGAAAGGATTGGAAAGATAAATATTTTTATTACGTAAATATTATTTGTAATGTATCCATAGACGTATATAAAGAAACAGCTGTCAACGGTAGTGACAGAAAGTGTATTTGACGAAATTAGTCGTAGGCCATAACCGAAGCTATGGTGGGCGACAGACGGGGAAAATCGAGTTTGTTGATGTGGCTACTGTCTAATAACCGAAATAAACAAGACGATCTAGCGTAAAGTGTATAGGTTGTGCACAATAAACAGGCTTTTTAAAGACTACGTAGCGAATTACATAATTTCTAATATGGCGCCTTGCAAGCAGCAAGTCAAGGCAAAGTGACACATGGTGTGCGATGACTGCCACAGCTGCGTGGATTTTGACTTGTCCGGCTGTGAGAAGTCATGGATACATATTAAGGAAGACGGATTCACCTTTCAGTGTATCGAGTTTTGGTAGGTGGAATGTCTGCGGAGGCGGTAGTTAGGTAGACAGATACTGTGAAGGGGGTGGAGATGAGAATTAGCAAGGAGACAGCTAGAATGGAGAGAGACGAAAGGATGATCGTTGGGAATACTGTGAGACAGAAGGAGTACAGTAGGGGCAAGATGACTGAGGAAAGGAGATTGAGAGGGGAAGAAATTGTAGAATCGATGGCGGGAAACATGACAGGCCTGAAGGTGACGGGGAGAAAGTGATCGAAAAGAAGGAGGTAGATGGGAAAATGGGATGGGAGAGGAGAGAAGAAAATGCGATGGGAGGAAAGTTGACAGTGATAGTTAATGTGACAGAAGATAAGTCGATTCAATGTTCGATGACAGGAGGAAAGGTGACAAGAGAAAAAGCGACAGGAAAGAATGAAACCGAAGAGAATGTGACAGGAGAGAAGACGACAGGGGGTAAAGACAACAGCAAGACAGATGCAACCCGGAGAAGGCAGTGATAGAGGGGGCAGGATTTTTATGGGCGACTCTGTTTTCGGAGAAAGATAGACAAGGCACTAAGAGAGAGGGCATCGTTCTTTCTTTACCGGAGTCGATATGCATATTTTGGTGAACTTTTCGGTATGCCTATTTGTGACGTCACACATAACATATACTTGCATCAGGCCGACCCTTTCAATGGATTCAAAACATATTTACAAAGATCCCAACGGGCAAACTGACGCTGTAACGACGTTGTTTCGACGGCTCGTTTTCAGAATAACTATATCAATTGCAACCCACGAGAAATAATCTACCAACAAATATACATAACAAACATATATTGTTTCCACCTACATAAAGTAACGTGTATTGTATCACAATGTTACTAGAATATCGATATATGAAGGAGGAGTTGTACAATTTATTATAACAACTTAAAACATTCAACGAAATTCCGTTGACCTCGGTTGCTCAAGCGGTAGACGCCGGTTCAAGCCTAACATCGAACCACTGATTTTTTTCGACACTTTTTTGGTTTATGTTTTCACGAAGTAATATAAACCACATTTTTTATACTTCGCTGCACAGTTTGTAAATATTAAAAAAATTATGTTGTGAGCAGACATGCCGTGACTAATTAAAATGCAAAATTAAATGTGTTCCCGCATTGTATTAAACTCAATTTTATATGAACACTACAAACAGCCTTCTGAAATATCATCACTGCTGCTAATAATACACATTTTTTGGTAATATATTCCAGATACAGTTATGTAGTTTGATCTAGCCATTACCCTTTAACTGTGTGTGAATATTTATATATACAGATATATACACACACACACACACACACACACACACACACACACACACACACACACACACACACACACACACACACACACACACACACACACACACACACACACACACACACACACACACACACACACATATATATATATATATATATATGTATATTTATTTATCAAGCTCAGAAGTAATAAGAGACCAGTCAGCATTAGTTAGACTTGTTGTAAACTTTGCTATGTTCCGATCGGTAAAAAGCCTCTTAGTTGTGTATTTTGTGTTTACATAAGTTGAACAACTATTGTTATCGACATAGAAGACAGGAACATGATCTAATATGTATGTATGTAGTATACCAGAACAGGTTTCTGTGCTATTTGTAGTTAGTTTATTGTTGTCAATAAGTGTGGCAGAAGTAGCAGTTACTCTAGTCGGCTTGCTAATGAGAGGAATATATGACATGGTATACATACATTCAAGACATTCTGAGCTAGGTACATGTTTATCCACATTTAGCAGATTTATATTGAAATTACCCATGAGATAACACAGGCAATTTTCTTTATGGATATTTTTTAAGATAGCATCCAAGATTGAGGTGAATACGTTTATGTCTTTGTCTGGCGGCCTGTACACAACTCCTATAATAACGTTCCTTTTATATGTAAATATACCTTTGTCCAACTCAATAAATACACACTCTATATCTTCATTACGTTTGTCTAAATCTTCTCTTCGTTTGTAGAGAAGCGGATCTGTTATGCAGACCGCCACGCCACCACCTTTTTTTTATTGTTTCTGTAGTTATTTACCACATGGTAACCTGCAATGTTATAAGTATCAACATTGCTTTCCTGTAGCCACGTTTCAGAGATTCCAATTATTGAAAAAGAGTGATTGAGATTGGCAAAGTAATTTTCAAATTGTTGGTGATGGCGAGGCAGACTTCTGATATTGACATGGGCAAGAGAGAATGTGGTATCTGTTACACCAAGTTGTATGCATGACTTATTAAAGGTATCTTCTATATGGTAATTACACTTATTCATGTTTTGAGTGAATTTGCAATAGTAATTTGTATCTGGATCAGAGTTAAATAGGATGTCCGTATCTGACTCACTGTTAATTTCAAACGGTATGAAAGCTTTCTTTTATAGTTCTTGGAATGAGAAGGAAATATTAACATGCATCCAACTTTCAGATATGACATCTATAAATTCACTGTCATTGTCGAGATGATTGTATGGGAAAATATTATATATACATTTTATACAATACCAATACTCACAGTAATCTCGAAAATTTTGTTTGTTCGATACGGTTATATAATTTAATTGGAAAGTAGTTAACAACCTTGTTTCGTTGTAGTTTTGTGCCAATAATAATTATATCAGTTTTATGTGGATTTAGCTTCACTTTACTTGCTTCCATCCACAACATGTTAGTGAGACAGTTTTTTAAGTTGATAGAGATGTATGTGTATCAGTTGGTGAAAGTGATATATACACCTGTGTCTCGTCTTATATTATGATTATTGATGAATCGACTAAGGGATGCAGTGTATCACAGAACAGAGCCAATGACAGAAGTTTGTGGGACACCAAATGGAAGTTGTTCTGGACACGACAGTGAGCCAGAAATGTTAATTTAGTAGATTGATATTGAAATCTCCCATTATATAACATAAGCAATTATCTTGATGAATAGTTTTTAAGGTAGCATGTCAGACTGTCGTAAATACTGTTATATCTTTGTTTGGCGGCCTGTATACAACTCCTATATCAACGTTTCTATTAAAAGTAAGTGTACTTTTGTCCAAATCAATAAGCACTCACACACACACACACACACACACACACACACACACACACACACACACACACACACACACACACACACACACACACACACACACACACACACACACACACACACACACACACACACACACACACACACACACACACACACACACACACACACACACACACACACACACACACACACACACACACACACACACACACACACACACACACACACACACACACACACACTATATCTGAATTACTTGTATCTATATATCATCTACGTTTGTAAAGAAGCGATTTTTTTTTTATCACCAACGCCACCACCCTTTTTATTGTTCTGTAATTCCATATAGTAATTCACTATATGGTTCGACTCCTGTGCTGCGCTGTCGGACCTTGTGCAAGTCGGTTAATTTCACGTTGCTCCAGTTCACTCATCTGTATGAATGAATACCTGGCTACAGACAGTGGTGGATGTATGTGTACGAATAGTCTTCGCGTATTAATTGCAGTGTGGCTGGATGCTTCACAGAGAAGTCGAGAGGGTGTTCGATTGAACAGGTCTGCCAGGGAGTAAAGTGTAAAGCGCTTTGAGCAGTCCTGAGGCAATTGGAAACTGCGCTATATAATAAGTTACCTTTTTAAAACAATAACAAAAACATTTCAAATTGATCTATCCATCAGGTGACCTATTGTCTTGTACTTACTTACTTAGGCCTGTTTGTTTGCTGGGAACGTAAGCCATAGACCATGGTCCTCCACTGTTATCTGTTTTATGTCATTTTCTCGATCTCTTTCCCATCTGCTTTCTTTCGCTTTAGGTATCTCTCTGCCAGGTGTTTATCGGCCTTCCTCTTCTTGTGTTCTCTGGGGGATCTATGTAATTGCTTGTCGCATGATAATATTTGTTGCTTAATTCCTCAATGTATATCTTAACCACCTACATTTTCTCTTCTTTATATCGTTTTCTAATGATAGTTGTCTGGTCCATTCCAATAGCGTAGTGTTGGGTAACATGTCCGACCACTTTACGTATATGATTCTGCACTGGCATTTGTTGATGGAGGTTTGTGGTCTCTTTAGTGTTTTCGTGTAATTCAAAAGATTGATTTAGTAATATTATGTATCTCTTGTAATGTTATTTTCATCTGTAAACCTATTTGATAGGCACAGTTTGAAGGATATCACGCGTATAATAATGGATGTGCCATAACAAGACAGTGACTCAGTTGCACAATGGTTGAACAATACGGTATTATTAATTTACTGTGTATGTTAATGCTCGAACACGATATAAGTATTTAATTAATAACGTCGTCGCTCTCCCGTCCGTATGGATGCAAGACGCGTAGTCAGAATACGTATTGGCCGAATTCAGCCCGAATTTTGGCCGAGTTCAACCCGTATTAGCTGACTTCATCAAATTAGTTCAATATCGTTCATTGCACTACACACGTAATCGGGGAAATGTCTAGTTACGTCACTGCCAGTTCAAAATGTCGAAGGGCTATCAGAGAGTGAATTTAACGTCTGTAGACACTCGTGATGGTGTACGCAAGAAATGGCTACCCTCAGACCAATACGAAGAAAATACAAATATCATCATTAAATAACATTTCATATTTTGTTTGGTGTGCCGTGAAATAAAACAAAGGTGGAGAAGCACTGCTTTAATCACATGCGCTATTGCATAATAAAAGCTAGTTTACTACTTTTATATGTTATTACATTTAATTTACACCTACAGATACACTACATCTGATCATGTATGCCAGACGTCTTCTGGTGGCGGTCAGTATTGCTTCTCTACTGATTCCACATTTCACGGTGAAAGGAAGAAAGGCTCGATGTTATGACTACATCATAGGTGATTCGAATTTTCCCTCACAACAACATTGCAGTTCATGTGTTGCTATTTTGTAGATGTTCTGCTATGCCATCACTAGAATATGTTCTATTCATATTATTGCATTCCGATATTTGAAAACTCCACAAACATGTGTATGCGATACTGTGAAAATAGTAAGATTGTTGTAATATGCAATATATACTCGCTGACTGTTCCTCGCTTCCTACAAAATGTTCAAAGATGTTCTATTGCTAACATGTTAACATTATCTCAATAAACATCATTGTATCACGCACCGAATTTGGTTTGTTTAAACAGACGCACACGGTAACATTAGCGTGACTTCCACAAACAGCCCGAACAACATTTAGTAATTGACATAACAGGAAACTTTCTGCCTGCAGTGGGCGGTGGCTCGGCCGGCTGTGTGCGGGCCGCTCGGCTCTCTGAGGTTCCTCATCGCACCGTACTCCTGCTTGAGGCGGGAGGCGAGGAGGAGGGAGTGAGGGACATCCAACTAGCGGGAAAGTATCCTACTCTGCTGAAAACTTCCTTCGACTGGGCCCACTTTACAACGCCGCAGAAATGTTGCTGATCCTCGTACGTTAAGCGAGTAAGTACCGCGACCACCATGCAGTCAGTTTTTAATATATGTATTGATATCTTGCGATGTCATGTACATCTTTATATGTCCAGTTTATAGAATAATAATAATAATAACTTTGCTTGTCCACAAAATGGAAATACATTTTGCACTGATGAGGGTACATAATGAAACATATTATTTCAATCACAATTCAGTATATGTGCATAACAAAATCAAGTATGTAGACAGTTGCTAATTAATAATACTGAGTGTTGTGCATAGATACATAAATAATAATAATAATAATCAAACTTTATTTTGACACGGGACGGCTGCGGATGTGTACAAGCATATTAAATTATCAATAACTTAAAATTATAATTAGTCCAGGTAAAGTGATTATGTAATAATAATAAGAAATATTAACGATATGTTTTAAAACGTGTCAACACTGTACAGAAAGTACCCCTGTAAACATTATTTAAGTAGATATTCTAAGTTCTCTAGGAACTTCCAAGAATAACCCGCTTGCGGATCGCCGTGGGGTGTATTGGTGTAATTGTTCAGTAAGGTACTCTGGCGTATCATCGTATATTGCCCTGTGCACAAGGACGAGTATCTTAAACTCAATACGCTTCCCAACAAGCAGCCAGTGTAATTTCCGCAGTATTGTCGTCAGAATCTGCATGACAGTTCGTGCCGCAGACCGCTGAACCATTTCCAGCCGGTGCAGGTAACGATCGTTTATTCCGAATAACATCGCAATACCATAGTCAAGTCGCGATGTCACTAGTCCATGGATCAGACTCTTACATGCACTGATGGTAACTGAGTAACGTATCTTTCCAATTTGTGACAGGTGACAATAGGCGTTGCGACATACGTTCGCTACTTGTGACGCCATCGATATATTAGTGTCAATGACGAATCCGAGATCTCGGATAACGGCGGAGGTGTCAACGAACTGGCCACATCTGTTGACGCCGTTTAACGATATAGGAGTAGGCAGACTGTGCGAACGGATGACAATGGCTTCTGATTTGTTGTCAATCATCACGTATCCGTTGTCATAGAGCCATATTTTCGCTTCCTGTATGCAGGCTTCCATTCGCGCGATGGTTTGTGTGTGATCGGTTGCTGGGAAAGTGATATAGAGTTGAGTGTCGTCTGCATATAGGTGGTGTTGAATGCTGTGCTGTTGTAGAAGTTTGGTTAAAGGTGCGATGTACGCATTAAAGAGTATCGGTCCAAGGACAGACCCTTGCGACACTCCTGTCATTATAGTGTTTACTTCCGACACGCCATTCTTTACACGTACTACACATGTTCGATCACATACATAATAATATTATCATGAACCATGGATGATTCGGTCATGACATACTAGCAGTAGTAAACAAATTAAACAGTTTGAAGTAGTAAGGAATAAATTTATTAAAGCAACATGGCTATATCAAAAGACAGTGATAACATTGATCAATGATGTGATGTTTCCATGACTGGTTCAGGAACTTGGTGGATGATGGAATGAATGATTTCAGTAAGACATCAGTATATATCAGCCAGTGTTAAAACATATCATCAATAAAAGCGTTTATACAATATACACCGCACACCCAACCTTTCCCATAATAAACACAGATACACTCGCGCACGCACGCACGCACGCACGCACGCACGCACGCACGCACGTAGCACACACATGTATACACAAACATCCACACACATCATACGTTCTTACGTTGGTGACTTATTATGATACATTCATTCCACATCATTTAAAACGCTTTATTTAATCCTACTGGGTTTAATAATGTTTCTTTTAAATTAAACCTTAAAAATGCATAATGGAGTGATGCTAAAATAACTATGTTCGTTAACCAATATATTGCACTTATCCCGCAGAAAGTATTCCTACCTGCGGGCAAGGTTCTGGGAGGAACCGGCAGCATCAATGCGATGGTACATGTGCGAGGCAGCAGACACGACTTCGACGAGTGGGCAAGACGAGGCTGTTACGGGTGGAGCTACGAAGACGTTCTGCCGTACTTCATCAAGTTAGAAAGCTACAAAGGCGTAGGAGATGCAGGTGAATTATTAACACGTACAGCAAAATACTTTTTGTCTCTGGTAAAGTTGTTCCGCATTTGATGAAACGATTTTTCCTATAACATATACGGCGAATTGGAAGCACCAGTAAGTATACTGATCAAGCTAGTTTCTACCGGCATCACGCGGACATGCTGTTTTCACACCCAAAAAGTCAAAAATATTTCTTTTTGCTCTTGATCATGGCATCGATATTATAAATAAGTTTCAGTTACTGAATTAAATAGTGTTCATACAACGTGATAGCAAATTTTGCAATTTTGCTTTTAGTTAAATTATTTCTAATTTAGAAAAAAGTTAACCATTTACCGCCCCAGAAATCCTACAACATTTGTTGAGAAGATTCGTGACGGAGTTAATATTTAATCAATAAAATACACGCATATATGCACACCCGCGCGCGTACACACAAATCATCAGCTGGTAAGTAAAAGAAACGTTAAGAGGTACATTTTAGCAATGGTCACCGCTAAAAATGTGAGTTATGTTGACAAATAGAATGGTTACATTAGACACGGGCGTTCATTGATTAATCCCTGACAGATTGGCGCTCGAGGTTCATGTCGTCTTGGAGGGAAACGTTACTTGACTAAATTTATCTTAATTGTCTAGGCAAATTTGACCCCTCGTTGTCTTCCTGGGTGTCACATCCCTCTATTTCGTCAGAGCACACAGATTTGCCGTTAAAAGCGGGAGTCCAGTGTCCTGTCTAACTTAGACACTCCACCTCTTCCGCGGCCTTCCTCGTTTTCTGTGTCCTTTAAAATCTTCCATGAAAGCTACTTTGATGAGGTTTTCGTTTGGTATACGGCATGTATGTCCAAACCACCGCAATCTTCTATGTCTGATGACATCTGAGATGGATTAAGAGTTGAGTGTCTTATCTCTGGTCTGGCATCTCTGATCTGGCTAGAAAACGTTAACATACATATAAACGCTAACTCGATTACCGTTATATGTGTGTGTGTTTTTATATCTTTGTGTGTGTGTGTGTGTGTGTTTGTGTGTGTTTGTGTGTGTTTGTGTGTGTTTGTGTGTGTTTGTGTGTGTGTGTGTGTGTTTATGTGTTTGTATGTGTGTGTGTGTGTGTGTGTGTGTGTGTGTGTGTGTGTGTGTGTGTGTGTGTGTGTGTGTGTGTGTGTGCGTGTGTGTGTGTGTGTTTGTGTGTTTGTGTGTGTGTGTGTGCCTGTCTGTGTCTGTGTCTGTTTGTGTGTGTGTCTGTGTGTCTGTGTGTCTGTGTGTCTGTGTGTCTGTGTGTCTGTGTGTCTGTGTGTCTGTGTGTCTGTGTGTCTGTGTGTCTGTGTGTATGTGTGTCTGTGTGTCTGTGTGTATGTGTGTCTGTGTGTCTGTGTGTCTGTGTGTATGTGTGTCTGTGTGTCTGTGTGTCTGTGTGTCTGTGTGTCTGTGTGTGTTTATGTGAGCGAGCGTGTGGAGGTTTTTTATTAGTTGCCATCAATCTGGTCAATCTGTCGAAATACAACAATACAACCTGCAATGTGCGAGATCAGCTTTCGGACGCTTACGAACCCGCATTGTTTCTTCCTTGAAGGTTGAATCTACCCTCGTAGAACGTTTTCCCCTGGGAGCAGATCAATAAAACAGTCGGGTTGCTGACCGTCTCTTTGTGTAGAGTTTTGCCACTTCCGTGGCTGGACCACGTTGACAACAAAGTAACGTGACTGCCCCTGGTGTTACCATTGCGTGGTCGGTTGAGTGTGTTTGTGTGATTGTCGACAGGGTACCACGGCAAAGACGGGCCACTCGGTGTGACGGACCTGAGATTAACGAGACTGTCCGATGCGTTTGTCAAAGCCGGAAATGAACTCGGCTACAAATACGTCGACATGAACGGGAAAGAACAACTGGGTATGTAACTATGTGTAGGACTTGAAAAATATACATTAATATTAATATTAAAATTAAAGATCACATGGTGGATTTTCTTGTTAAACATAACTTGATAAACCCATCTCAACATGGGTTTCTAAAAGCGAGGTCATGCTTAACAAATATGTTATGTTTTTTGGAAGATATCACCAAATGGGTAGACGAGGGTTCACCAGTAGATATCATCTACTTCAATTTTCAGAAAGCTTTTAACAAAATGCCACATCAAAGGTTGCTGCGGAACATACAGTGTCTACAACCTTTATGAACATGAACTAAGGTACCATTATAGTTAATATTGGGATACCATAGTAATATGTATATTCAGCAGTGAAACATTTGATGATTTGGCCTCCTTTCTCCATTATTCACGTGATCCTAAAGGCCCATGGTATAGGAAATGGTTTAATTAACTGGATATACAAAATGGATAATTGACAGAAGACAACGGATAGTAGTTGACGGGGAAGCTTCAAATTGGAAATAAGTTTTGAGTGTGGTACCGCAGGGACCAATACTGGGACCTACATTATTCTTAATATATATCAACGATTTGGACGATGATATAACAAGTAATGCGTCGAAATTTGCGGATGATACAACATTTTTTAGAAACATTAAAATTGACGGATATAGACAGCATTTACAAGATGATCTTGACAGTTTGATCAAATGGTCTGAAAAATGGCAAGTGTAGTTCAATTTTGGGAAATGTAAATGCGTCCACACAGGACATGGGAACGAAGATGTACGATATACAATGGGAGGTTCTGTAATAAGTACTACTGTAAAAGAAAAGTACTTAGGGTTAACCATTAGTGCTGATATAAAAATTTCAGAGAAGCGCGGTATTGCCGCTTCAAAGGGAAATCTAATCCTTGGATTAATTAGGCGAAACAAAACGTATAATGAAAACGTGCTAATAATACCGCTGTACAAAACAATAATGAGGCCTCATTTAGAATAGTGTATCCAAGCTTGGAGGCCATATCGCAGGAAAGACTTAGATATGCCAGAAAGAGCACAGAGGAGAGCAACCAAAATTATACCAAAACTGAGGGATCTTAGTTACGAAATACGCCTACCAGAATGTTGTTTTAACAACACTAGAGACCAGGAGATTGAGAGAAGATCAGACAGAAGTGTTTAAAATATTTAATGGTTACGAAAATATTGATATAAATATTTGTTTCTCAGTTAAGAAAAATAGAAGGACCAGAGGACATTAAGTTACATTAGTAAAGGAGCAGAGTAGATTAGATATAAGAAAGTTATCATTCTCGCAAAATACTCTAAATGAATGGAACATATTATCTCCTGATTGTGTTGGTGCTAGTAGCGTGAATACGTTTAAAAATAAAATCGACATATACCTTAAAGGGCCGGGATACACGTAGATAAAACGTACTGGACTCTCGATAAGCCAAAAGGCTTCCCTGTCCATCTGCCATCTAGAGTTAATTTTCTGGATGGCAATCTTGTTAAATTATGTTAAATGGGTATTCCTTTAGATTTTTTTGTAACGTGTGTGGCAGCATTGCCTCGTCAAATATCATGTTCTTTATTATTGGCATACTTGAACCTTCGTGTATGCATTTTATATTGTGTGCTGGCGCCTCCGTGCTTGTGAATATATATGTGCACAAATTCAAAACGTTAATATTGATGGTAGCGGTTAATCAATGCAAATGGTGGACAATTTAGAGTAAGTTAATCGATACGGAAAACGCTAACTTTGTTCAAAGGGGTACCTTCACGGTATCTTATTAAACGTCATATAAATAGATTAACTGGAGGTCTGCATAAATGTGTCGGCAGCCCAGATGGTGACATCGGCGGTTTTATTGTAAAATGATCCCGGCTAATAACTCAGTAACTGTTTGGGAACATCACCTGTTTCCTAAACCTAGTCTTATCTCATGCCGTGATGCAAAGCAGTATACGAGGGGAGCTACTGGGTAATGTTTAGACCATCGGTCTAAATATAGCGCGGTATCAAGTCCTTAGCTTAGCTTTACAAAACGTTTGCTACAAATTTACTTGATGTCGCTGTCGTTGTTGCAGGTGTGAGTTATACGCAAAGCAACACGTATGATGGACTCTGATGGAGCGCGGCTAAGGGTTATCTGAGACCCGCAAGAGGCCGCAGAAACCTGCACGTAATTACCAAGGCACACGTCACTAAGGTATTTCTCTTATACGATGTTGCTAACACTAGTTACATTATGGATAGAATCGTACGTTATTAAACAGTCGCGAATAGGAATACAACTTAAGAAAGTACGAACATTTCGTCATAACGTTTGAGTTGACTGCATTCCTTCTTGCTATTTTGATTATAGTCTAACAAGAAATAAGGTAACTTAAAAAAAATGGAAAATTGAGAAGTCATGTAGGTATACGTTATGTCACCCGTGTTTTGAATATTATATTCTCTTGTTACTAGCCATTAATGCACTTTCAACATCACATTCACCGGCGTCAGTTCCCATTTACTTTTTTTGTGTGTGACAAACATTATGTAGGACTCTGTTGTTCGCTGTAGAATACCAACGTAGTATTCGTGCTGATGGCTCCTGTTGGACAACCGAGTCCGACCCCGCCGCAGGGCCAACTCTTATTCGCTTGTTTATATTACCACGTTGCTTCAATGCCAAGCAGTTCATCGTAAAAACATATTATATTAAAAGGCGTATCCGTTTACGACACTGGTACGAAGGCCTGTCGGGGTGAACATTGGTATCAAAGACACCATAACAATAGGTCTATGTAAACAGTATATTTTAAAAGACCTAAAAACAAGGCTGCAATTAAATTAGTTTTTCCATGTATACACAAACTATAGCATTCTATGTAACATTTGGCAATATATAAACAAAATGTGAAATAAAACATTGATAGCTTATATCAGATTCTAAACCCATCTCTATCAAGATTCCCGCGGAAAGTTGATAGTTAATGAAGAAGGTGATCACATGGTATTGTGACGTCAAAGACGCGAATTTCTTGCAACAAGCCAGCACTTTCAATACATTCACAGCATGTTTGCAAAGAAATATGTTGAATCGAAACGAACGTCATAATAAGTTATTATGTCTTATTCAGATGGAATTGGCTCTGCACAACTCTAGTAATAATAGAAGAACAATAATTTTCTTAGGGTTCCACACAAATCCAACTTTGTTGACAAATTTAAGCGAGAGAACCTCCAATCAACTTGACAACATCAACAATACAAGCCGAACTAAAAACACCTTCGCCGCTTCAGCTTATTTTTAGAACAATTGTTTCGATTGCGACCCAGGAAAACTAATTTACATCAGTAAATTTACATACACGAAAATATGGTAACCAACTGCAGAAAGTAACGTTATATGATATCATAAATAACGTTATATGATATCATAACATTACACGAAGGAAGAGCTGTACGATTTAGCATAACCCTGAATCTGGTTAATTCTTTTCCTCAAGTCCTTGTGGTCGAGTGGTTAAGTTAATTGGCGCAGTGCACATCTCGTATTACTACCGACATGTGTTCAAGCCTGACACCAAACTTTTAAAAAGTGTATTTGTATTGATCTTTTCGCAAAGTAATATAAACCAAGCCATTTATCAATATTATTCGCTATTTATCATTAAATATGTCGAATATTTTGAGTAATTATTTATTCGCGACAATGATGAAATAATAGTATATTGCTTGAAATGTACAAATTCCGCTGATCTTGTCAGTTTTTATTTTCATTTATCCAGACAAACCACAGTTTGTCTTCACATATATAATTATGATATACTACTGTAAAGTATATAGCGGAGTAACTGTTCAAATTAGTCAGTTCAATAAATTACATTACCAATTAAAAATAGCTTTAAAGAAAGAATTATACTTATTGGTAATGGGCGTTTATTGCAATAATTAAAATTGAATATTAGTATCTTTACTATATTCAATGCAGTAGTTTATCATAATTATATATGTGACTACACACTGTAGTTTGCCTGGATAAATGTAAATAAAAAAGATCAACGGAAATTTTTGTACATTCCCGGTTATATAATATTATTTTCAACCACTCGGATACAGAGACTGAGGGAAACATAATTAACCGGATTCAGGGTTATGCTAAATTGTACAGCTCCTCCATCATGTAGTGTTATGCTATCATACAACGTTACTTTCTGCAGTTGGATACAACATTTCGTGTGTGTGTGTATGTTTACTGGGGGGAGGCGGGGTGTTCAAACGTCCAGCACAACAGCCAGTGGCGTTGGGGCTCTGACTAGGGGAAGGAAAACCCCCAAATTAAACATACTGCGGAGGGCCAACAACCCCCCATGTTCAATAATTGTTACGGAAACTAAATGTGTGACTTTGGAAACGGTTATGACGAGGCGACGCTCCATATACCTGAGGACATCAGATACATGGAAAGTATGACACTTCCGGATCAAAGCCAATCGAGTTTTCGGCAGCCGACAGCGTCACTGAGGAGACCAAAGGAAACTGTAAATATAGGATGTTGGAACGTGAGAACGCTATATTCAGTAGGTAAATCAGCACAACTTGCAAAATAAATGGATAAATACATAATCGATGTCATGGGCATTAGCGAATGCAGATGGACAGGACACGGGAAAGTCAAGTTAAGCACTGGAGAGAGTGTTATTTTCTCAGGGAGAGAAGACAGTCTACACAGACACAGAGTGGCAATAATGATGAGAAAGAAAGAAGAGCAAGCATTATTAGAATGGAAACCAATCAATCATACATCATACAAACATATGCACCAACAAATGAGACAAGTGACGAAGAGAAAGACCAGTTCTATGAACAGTTGCAGTCAGTTGTGGGGAATGTACATAAACATGACATGCTCATAGTAATGGGGGACCTAAATGCCAAAGTTGGAGAAGACAATGAGGGCTATGAAGACATAATGGGAAGCCATGGAATTGGTGAAAGAAATTAAAAAGGAGGATTAAACAACCTTGTGGTAACAGGTACCATATTTCCGCATCGACTCATCCATAAGCAGACATGGACATCTCCAGGAGGGCGAACCAAAAACCAAATTGACCATGTGCTAATGAGCAGGCAGCACAGAACATCAGTTATGGACACCAAAGTGATGAGGGGGGGCAGACTTTGCAAGTGACCATCAGTTAGTGCGCTCGAAGATCAGGCTGAAGCTAAAGAGGAAGCAAAAGACCAGTGAGAACAGAAAGAAATTCGACACAATCAAGCTGCAACAACCAACCATAAAAACGCGTTTCTCTTTGTAGCTACGGAACAGATATGATTTACTACAGGACATTTACTTACGACACAGATAATGACATTGTTGAGAGAAAATGGCAAGAATTCGAGGTGCCCTAAAAAAAACCAGCCGAAGACGTACTGGGTTACAAAAATAGGAAATGACTAAAGAACAACATAGAACAAGCAAAGCCAGAAAGGATAAAGCAGAGCTACAAGGATAAGTAACAACAAAAAGACAAGGACTTGAGACAAGATAACAGAAAATGGGTAGATAACCTGGCCGTAGAAGCTGAGAAAGCAGCCGGGAATGGAAGGATGAAATAAGTCTACAACATCACAAAGACACTTAGTAACGACAAACACAAGACAGCGAATGCAGTAAAAGACAAATCTGAAACCTAATAACTGAAGGACCAGCCAGGCGGGCAAGATGGATGGAGCATTTCGAAGAAGTCCTTAATAGACCTATGCTCGATGTCCCCGTTATAGATATTGAATTAGATCCGATCATAGAAGAATTTAGCACAGACTCTATAACAAAAACAGAGATTAGAGCAGCACTGACGAAGCTAAATATTGGGAAAGCCGCAGGTAAAGATAACATTACAGCATAATTGTTGAAAGCAGACATGGCGACAACAGAGAATTGGCTTCTAAGCTTATTCAAAACAATTTGGGAACAAGAAAAAGTACCAAACACGTGGAAACAAGGACTGATTTTTAAAATACCAAAGATAGGTAACCTTACAGAGGGCGGAAACTGGAGAGGAATTACTTTAACATCTGTCCCCAATAAAGCGTTCGGAAGAGTGATAATATACAGAATAAGAGATGGAGTTGACAACAAGTTGAGAGATGAACAAGCATATTTCAGAAGAGGACGAAGCACAGTTGAGCAGATATTCATCCTTCGAAACATAATAGAACAGGTAGTGGAATGGCAAGCAACGCTATATGTAACTTTTGTAGACTTCGAAAAGGCATTTCACTCTGTGGACCAAGAGAGCCTTTGGGAAATCATGGCGAGCTACGGAATCCCACACAAGATAATCAGAATGGTCCAGATTTTATACGAGGACAGTGAATGTGCAGTGTTAGATTAAGGTGAACAATCTGAGTGGTTCAAGGTAAAAACTGGAGTTAAGCAAGGCGACGTAATGTCCGGATTTCTTTTCTTGATGGTAATCGACTGGATAATGAGGGAGACAACTGAAGAAAACAGCACAGGTTTAAGATGGAGATTCGTGTCAAAACTTGAAGACTTGGACTTCGCATATGACATTGCCCTTATGTCATCAAGTTCCAGACACATGCAAGCAAAGGCAACAGAAATTAATTCATTCGCTTCAAAAACTTGCCTAAATCAATAAAAAGAAAACTGAAGTACTGAGGATAAACAACAAATGCAACAACAGAATAATACAGATTGATGACCAACAACTGAATGAAGTAGAGAAATATACATACCTGGACGCAAACGTCAGCAAGCAAGGAGGGGGTGACAATATTAACAACAGCATAAGAAAAGCAAGGACATCATTCATGAAACTCAAGCAGATATCGAACTCGAATGTGTACACATTAAAAACTGAACTCAGATTATACAATACTCTGGTCAAATCAATGTTGTTGTAAGGATGTGAAACATGGGAAGTAAACAAAAGCGACAACGAAAACCTTGACATTTTCCATTTCAACTGTGTCAGAAGAATTAAAAAAATTAGATGGTCAATAGTCATTTCGAACAAAGACGTTGAGAACATAATAGCAGAAGAGAAGATCAGCACAGAAGTACAGAGAAGAAGGTGGAATTGGATCGGGCATGTGCTGAGAATGAAGGACCACAACCACTGCATGACAGCACTGACATGGACGCCAGAAGGAACAAGAAAAGTTTGTCGACCAAAAACAATATGGAGAACCACAGTGAAAAAAGAACGAAAACAACTGGGCTGGGCAACTTGGTGCAAAGCCAGACGCATAGCTGTTGACAGGGCGAGATGGCGGAGTCGCACTGCAGCCTTATGGGCCACAGGGCCTGAAGAGAATATATAAGGTAAGGTATGTTTACTGATGTAGATTAGTTTTCCAAGGTCGCAATCGAAACGATTTTTTCTTAAAATAAGCTGCAGCTGCGAAGATTGTTGCGGTGGGCTTGTCTTGTTGACGTTGTCAGGTTAACTGGAGCGGAGGTTATATCGCTCAATATTTGTTCAACAGAGTTGGTATTCTTTTGAAAACGTTAACTAACTGCTTGTTCCTTTATAATGACTATTGTTTATATTACATCGGAGTACCGCACAATAATTCATTCGGACGCTTGCTTCGACCCAACATATATGGTTGTAAACATTCTGTGAATGTATAGAAAATAATAGCATCTTGGCGGACATTCGCGCCTCTGATGTCACATCTAGACCTGCCGAAAAGCACGTCAAAAATGTTCTTATTCGAAGAAAACCAGTAGCGCATCGTACATTGTAAAATTATTAATACATTGAATTCTAGTAAAATGTTTGTGTTGGTGGTAATGGAAATATACAGGAAGATGTAATATAATATGATTTCGACCATTAACGGTTTTTCATTCCCTTTAAGGAACAATGATTGTGTGTCGAGGTAGAGTTAGTTAATAACAATTTAAATGTTACTTACGAACTACGAACGGTGCCTTTAAATCCATGAAAAATCAGGGATGCTTTCAGAAGCAAATCAATATCAAAAACGAAATTTCCAATGTTACTCGACGACTCGACACTGGCACATAACAATGGAACGGCAAGTAATGATGAATAGGAATTTTACTATTAAAAAGTCACATTATATAAATCTCAGATATGGGAAAAATAACAAAGGCATAATGCGTAGCGTACTATTGATGATCATCTACAACACATACGCTCGCGCGCACGCGCACACGCACACACGCACATTCACATTCACATACACACACATTATGTATTGCATATTCGCCTTGACTTTATATTGTCTATTAAGATACTGATTAGTAAATATAGCCGAAGCTGTTACGTGAAGTACGTTAAGAGATACGTGATTACGATTCTGTTGCAGTTGCTGTTCCGACAAAAACACGTCGTGGGTGTTGAGTATGTGCGATACACCAGGTTACATCGAGCGAGAGCGACAACGGAGGTGATCTTGTCGGCGAGCGCTGTCGGCTCGCCTCACATCCTCTTACTCTCCGGAGTTGGACTGAAGAAACACTTGCAGAAGAAACACGTATGTCCACAAATACACATTACTATTATTATCTTGACAGTCGTGTTAGTAACATTTCCCAAATGTTACAAAACCACGCACCATAAACCCCTCGCAGATACTCATTGTTTGTTAAAAATGATGAAAATCGGAGAGAATACGAAGGTCACGTCCATCGATAGGTCCTAGTCGTAATAGTGTAAAATTTTCAAATAATATATATTATATATATTGTTCTGCTAGATTTACCCCATAAAAGGTGGGAATCTTGACATATATGGGGTATATTGGAAATATAAATCTTACGTCATATTTGTGCTGTCGTAGATTAATCGCTGAAAGTTTGGCCTTCGAAGAGGGAAACGTTAACCTACCCACATACCTTTCCTCGATTATACGTACTTTAGCATAAAGCCACGAACGTCCGTGCCGTGAACTATAAACGAAAAGACCGATATCAGCTTACATGTAATAATGATAACCTTTGTATGTAGACAAGTTTTGTTACCTATTTCGGACAACTGAACTTTACCGGTGAGACCAGTGTGACCCATATGTGTTGCAAATTGAGCAGTATAATTTTAGTGACAATCACGGATTATAGACTAGAATACCACCAAGTTATGTGACCACGAACATTGATAGCTGGGAGCGAGTAGTTTTATTAACTCTCTCAAAGTGTTATTATTATAAAACTACGAAAGGTTTCTTACATAACTATGAAAATGTCGCATGGTATAATATATTGTGGAAGTGTCTTTTCTACCTTCCAGGTGTCGGTTGTCGTTGATCTACCAGTGGGCTACAATCTTCAAGACCACTACTACACTGTCCCCATTGAATTTTCTACGACAGCCAATATCTCCTTGTCTCGCGATGAGAGGAGGTCGTTGCTGACCGAAGCTAAGTACAAGAGATTTGGCAGTGAGAACTATTTTAGATACTTTATTTGTGATATTAATTTTGCTAATTAAATGTTCGCGCATTTTGTACCTTTAAGTTCAGTCTGTTATGATTGTAAAGATGCGTTAATCTTCAGTCTATGACAACCCATCCTATACATGTTTCCAATACATGCACTTCACGTCAACAGAAACTCATCATCAAAATAGCCGTCACGGTAATTTTATCACAAAACGCATAATATATTGCGTTGTTGATGGTTTGTTCTATTCTCTAGGGATCCCCGAAGGTGGCCTCCCAGAATGAATTGCCTTCTTCAGATCAAAACACCAACCCTGGTACATATCCTACCCCTACCTTGAAGTGGTCTTCCAGGCAAATTTGTTGACATCGGGTGCTGACAAACATGGAATCGATGCCATTTGGAAGAAGACCAACTTGCGACGCAATGTAACTATTTCTAATATGGGGAAATACAGGCATGAACTATTATTCAATACATTATACTATGCTTTGCTGAAACAAATGCAAAATTTGCTTTTGGCCTTTCCGAAAGGTATATGTCGTTCGCGTGGTGAATTGGTCGTTTTGGGGGGGATTAGAACAGTTCAGTTTCTGCAGTGTTTCGAAGTTATATATATGTTAAACTTGCCCCCAGTTCTATTGTCTGATTATTACCAATATTAAATATAGTGTTTTCAAACTGGTTGACAGAATCCCATATCATATATTGGTCAAGAAGAATACCTTCATACACTTGTATCTTGGCTGAGCTATCATCCCTCATATATATATATATATATATATATATATATATACAGTTGTACAGGTTCCGTATTTGATTCAATACGTGAAATACGGTACAATATTATTTACATGCAAATGCGTTGTTGCTATAGAATTGTTTCTTTCCACTATAAGGCCAATGTAGTTGTTGTTTAAACTGTGTTCCTTCTAGTGTACAGAAACGGGGTGGTTCTACGTTCGCTCTAATATTGGGGTGTTCGTGAGAGGGAGAGATCGTGAGGGAGAAAACATACCTTTCAATTTCCAATTCATTTACTGTAGACAGAGTACACGGGTCTGCTCTACAAGTTCAACAAACGAACTAGCCTTATCTTTTTGTTAATTAACACAACCAACGAACAACATTTGTCAACAGGTCTTACGACTCTACCATATTCATGGCGTTGTTACTTAAGGAAAACTACAACCGCGTGCCACCATGAATCCGGCACGTGCAAGATGGGTTCGTGAGATGATCCTAGCGCTGTCGTCGACCCTCAACTACGGTACGCCCTTCTTTAACATACTACATGCTGTTTTATTTACATATAATATAACATATATAGTTATTTACTTATTTGTTTACTTATTATGTACTGACTTACTTACATACTTACTAACTCGTTCACTCACTAATTCTCTAGCTCACTAACATTCACTCGCTTTTTTGTCAATATTTTCTCAATAGTCGGATATTTTATTTACCTAGTACGCATTACATATGGCGACAGTTTCCATAAAGCCGTAATCTGCAGTCAAATTCCATAATTACAACGGACAACCTGTATTGGTAGGCAATCCTGTATATTTTATAATCACCTTTGATTGCAAGCAGGTCTTGTAAAAGTCCAACACACCTTATGCCATGACGTAAACAATGACATGACATTTGTGTTAGCAAGTACAATCAGGTCATTTAAGGAACACATACTGTCACGGCAACTTCGTGGTAAAAAAAATGCTGCTCGTTGATTGGTTGTTTGTTCGCGTCGTGAAAAACATGTTAGCCTTCAGGATATAAGTGGGTCATTAGAATCATCAAATTTGAGACCAAATTCCGTGTTAACCACTAACATGACAATGTTGATTGTAGTTACAAATACCTAGTTTAAATTAACCATTTTAGGTCCTTTAAATATATAAGTAGTGTTACGTTGATTCAGTTAAAATTCAAATGTCAGTCAACAGCATAACACAAATATATATTGTGCTTTCATCGCAAAGTTTAACGACTTCCAATGTACTTAAGCGAATTATCCTGGACACCTGGTGTATTTTGTGATACGTTATACAACATGTTAGAATTAAATAATTGTACATCAACAGTCCGCAATGTCAGTGCCTCTGAACATTTATTAACCTTCCTACACGTGGAAGCGACGTCTGGTTGTCAGTGACTGCGTGTTTGTGCCGCAGGGTGCGTGGACTGACGGGATTGAGTTCTTCAGAATGCTATTTTAGTATGTTGTGCTGCGAACATTTTGGTCGATAACTATTAATTAATCCAACGCAGCACAAAAGAATGTCTAATGAAACGTCTAATGAAACTGTCAATTGCATACTCGGACTGCTTAAGGATGCGGGAAAGGGTGGAAACACTGTGAGACTTTTGTACCCTTTCCCGTGAACAAGTTCCAAGTGGATTACAAGCATTTGCCGCATGAACACATATCTGCAATAAAAATGGTTGTAAAAGAACTAACAAACATTAATATTATGTTTACTTCAGTGATTTATTAAAACAACTTTAGCTGCATAAAATCATGTTGTTTATTGTGGATTAAAAATAAATTGTGTCTAAAACACAATTAAACATGTTAAATTAATAAGGTAAATAAACTAATTAATTACAGTTAAGCCAAATATTTGAAAAGTAAATTCTACTATATAACAATAAAAATGTGAGTATTGTGTTTGTGGTGGTTTATTGTATTATTACATAGGTATACTGATCCTATCATTGCACACACACACACACACACACACACACACACACACACACACACACACACACACACACACACACACACACACACACACACACACACACACACACACACACACACACACACACACACACACACACACACACACACACACACACACACACACACACACACACACACACACACACACACACACACACACACACACACACACACACATACACACACACACACACACACACACACACACACACACACACACACACACACACACACACACACACACATAGTTAACACGTGCATTTGACTACCTGTGTATATAACCACTGGTGTGTCAAAATACGTTTCACATGAATAGGAGTTTAAATGAGATCTCGAAAAGTTCCACAAATTATTACAAGAATAGGTAACTATTATTGACATGTTGCCTATCCCAGCCTCGGACTATGCGCTTACATTTGCCTGGGTTAGACTAACCATGCAGTCCGAGTATGCAATTGACAGACGTTTCATTAGTTACCGTCTAAAGAGATTGCAGCACAACATATTAAAATAGCATTTTGAAGAATTCACCCACGTTGTATTCTTTTGAAAAGAGTGTTAGTTCGCATTTCACTGTCACTGACTTCAACTAGTCAGTCGCCTTCGATACTCGGTCTCGGCTGCGTCGTGACAACCCGGCTGATTACATTGTTCCATAGCCAATATCCGAAGTTTGCACTCACCGTGTGCCCATCTTGTTCCTTATTCTTGACATTGCACGATAACAGTAAGATAGTTGATCATTACACTTCATTTGATACGGCTCACAAGTTAATTGCTATGCGGATGTGTTATTGTTTACATGTAACCATGTGTAACCTGAAGTATTCGGTGGACTACGGAGTAAAGACGTGCGCAGTGAGACATGTATCATCGAAGAAGGGGAGTGGTTCATCCAGTGTATCCTACATATCTATGGTAATACATGTACGTGTTGTTGCCTTTTATACCTATACGGTTTTCATATCGGTATTAATCTACATCGGAAGAAAAGTTACGCCTTGATGGTTTCAACATTACCCGTAGGTTAAGGGTCTTACCGGTATTAGGTTTCGTCTCGTATGTTATACGGCACTTGTTTGCCAAGTAATGCTTTAAAAACTCTCTATTGTACCTTAATTCAAAGTATTCAAAGTATTTTAACAGATGGTGTACAAGTATGGGGTAATTGTAATAATATAAGAAAGTTATACAATTTTTTAAAAACGTGCTATACGAATAATTAACAAGACGATACAGAAGACTCACCGATCCAATTTTTTTATCTGAAAATATATTTATATCGCTGATACATACAGGTTGCACGTCTTACTATTGATGAATGTCTATCATCAAAATTCACTGCCTAAAGCCATTGTTCCGGGCCATGTTGGTGACATACATGCGCCGACGTGTTGATAACAGTTTACGTAACTTGCAATAATCATGGAACCACAAAAGGTCCCTCTCCCTCAAATTTATTGCCCACTTCCCGGGTGACCATTCTAGTGACGCAGTATACGACTCGAATCTTTGAATGAATACATCCATGTGGTCGCGGTTCTCATCGTAGGACTGGAACTTGGGCTTGGTTCTCAGAATCTCTCTGAGGTTTACAAGTTCCCTCTCCCTTGCTTCTGCCACTTCCTTGCGCTCAGCAGCTTCTCGATCTGCCACAATTTTTTATTTCAGCACGGCGAAGCTCATGTTCCTGCTCTCTAGCTTTGCTCTCTAGCTCTCTAGCACTGATCCTTAGCTCTTTAGCTCGAGCTCTCTCGTCACGTAGTATTGCGGTCATCTCCGAACCCTCTTCTATGCCCATTTCCTTAGCTAGCTTCTGTAAAGCTTGTATTTCTTCTAATTTAATATTAAAATGTTATGTTGGACACTTGTACTATAATACTATTAATATGCTTTATTGAGCTTGGCCACACAATGTATGATTAACGTTACACACACACGCACGCACGCACGCACGCACGCACGCACGCACGCACGCACGCACGCACGCACGCACGCACACACACACACACATTTTGTTTTGTTAATGCATCTTACAGGCTAAACTCCTCTGCAACCATGACGTACGTCTACACTATACAAGCATGACCATCATACAATATTTTATATTATTTGTTAATTATAATCACCCCTTAATTCATATCCCGGACGAGCATCAAAAATGGTCACATAGGGGATGACACTGGATTGTAATAATATCGCAATATAATATAAATTAGCCGAACACAGTTTAATAACATATAAACATAGAGTACATAGGCATTACTATGTGACATTGATATAAATCATGACATTAGAAAGTTCACAGTCCGTCCGTACTGTCGCGGCACACAGTTCAACACACTGATTGATTCACTTCTCCGCATGTCTTCACTGCACCTACACGCAGGTGCTGCCGCTCAGCGACGTTGTCGCCCGCTGACGTGGCGCATCGTTGACGCTTCGCTTGTCTCGCGCCAGTCCGGTCGCCTTTCCACGCGCGTTACGCTCCACTGCGTGTTCACTCCAGCGCCATTTACTCCAGCGCAGTTTTGGCAGCTATGTATTTAAAACAGTATTACCGGATAGTATACCGAGATGATATACACACATAAAGCTGCGTATATGTAACCACATATGAGAAATGTTCACTCGACAACGATTCACAATAACTATTTGCAATCAATAAATGTAATCCAGCAATAAAACGTAATAGTCATTATTCATATGAATACGTCTGCATAGTTACAACATTATTAAAATTATAAGTATATAAGATCATAAGGTCGGTCTACTCACGGGTTAAGTACCCCAACTCATGTCCCCTGACATAGTTCGGCAAGCTTCTGTTCCTGTCACTTGCCCAGCGTCGAGTGACAGTCTATTACACACGTCCGGCTGTTCGCCGTACAATATTGCATAACAGCGCTATACACGTTCCCTTCTGTTCGCCGCACTATATTGCGCAACATAGCGTGCACATCTAAATCGATCTACCTACCTATATATATATTTGCAAATCATAATCTTGGAATCAGGGCCATTTTCTTATGTCGCCTCACAGGAAATCATTTACAAACGAAATTGTGAATCAAAATGGATTTCCAAATTCGAAACTACGCAGCCAGGAGGACTGAATGTTAGAGAGGACTATTTTGATATTATACCTTTTGTGATTCGCTTCTCCCACCAGGGACTAACAATTGGTAAACAAACAAAAGCAACTGCTTCAAACCGCGTATCCAGAAATATGCACGCCGAGGTTTATAACAGCATTATCAAAGAAGAGGAATCTGAAAGATACACTGGTGGCCACCAAATTACAATGAACAATGGACTTCTACAGAACGATGACCATAGCGCTTAGGACACCGTGAAACGTCATAGTGTTAGTGCAATTGTGTAGTTTGTAGAGGGATTAGGCTCCTGTTCAACTATGATAAGATAGATATATTTCATGCACAATTTAATAACTTATTTTGTTTTTACAGGTTTATCATCCGAAATAATTACTGAATGCCCATGTGCTAATTAGTATTAATAACAAGGACACGTGTTTGTGGAGGTGTGGGGTGGTCAGCAGTAGCGGCTCTGTGGACAGCACCACAACCTTGCAATATCGTGCTTACTTTTATTTCAGGGCATACCTTCGTATAGCACAGCGTGTGTGTTTTAAATACAGCATCGTCCCTCTCTGATTCAGATGAACACCCTCGTGTCGCAAACACTTTTTTCATCTTGTAACGAACCCTCTGAAATTACATATATAAATGTTATCGAAACTGATCCCCAATCGATTTAATTCATCGTTCAGTACGAATCGTACATGTTTAAAGTCCTCCCGCCCCCGGTCCGCCCGCCTCATCACTTAGGACACTATCATTTGTTTGACACCAGGTATCTGCACAAGCGTTCGCGCCGCATCGATGATCTCCCCTGCAAACCGTACAGGGTTTTTCTTCGGGTCGCTTAGATAATTTGTTCCGATATCTAGGAAAACAATCGATGGTGTCACCCGGTGAACAAATGGCAGTTGCCGGGAAAACGCCGGATACCCGCATACCGCTAATGCCCCGAATCTCTGATGTCCTAGATCGAGGCCCTCCCGGTTGATATAATCGGCCACACACGAAACTGTGCCCTAGGATGAACAATATCTTCATTCCACAACATATATTATGAACACTGTTCACCACGTATCTAGTTCATTGGACACCCGCATCCCGTTTAAAAAATGTGTATTCGTCTATTTTATTTAACAGGAAAGAAGAGGGTAACCCCTGGTTATTATCCACAGCCTTGTCCAATTGGTAATTGTTTAACATCTATTGACATGTGCATGTAACGGCTGAATGCATCCCTGTGCCATGCCTGGATAATCACGCATTATCGTCTCCTTTGTAGACCGATGGTCGTAATTTGGACGTACCATTAATCATACGTTTTTCTTTTTTAAATTTAATTTACACTTTTTTGCACACAAAAAAGACCATTTACCCGAAAGGACTAAACTAATTTTATCAGATGTCCTTCTTACCTACCTACCGACCGACCTACCTACCTACCTATCCATCTATCTATCTATTTATCGATCTATGATTTTACACTGATGTGTTAACAATGTTTATCAAACTGAAGGTTGGGGATGGTACACCTGTAGACACAGTGGCTGGGTTCTGGTACATCTGCAGTACCTCCACACGAAATGGGGACACCACAAACGTATTGTGGAGGCGGATAGAAATAACCGTTACCGCTGACCGGATCGTCTGGAGCAAACAAAAGAGCTGGTGCGAGAGCGATGCCTTCTGTTGATGTTGACGGATGACTCATGATATATTTGTTGTGGGGTGTGCGCGCAGACATGACGTCAACGCAAGAGGCGTTCAGGGGCTTAGTGGAAAAAAACCTCCATGCCGTGACGTGTGTTAGTGCAGACGAACAAAACCATATAAGTGGCATGTAAATCAGTTAAGGGGTGTATCAAACAACTAAGATCAAGGTCGGAGTACATGTTAAACGCGTTTTCAACGAATTTTAAAAGTAAGGGTCATAGTAACCAAGCAAAGAATGACTCTGTATTAGAGCAAATGACACATATAGATAAAGTATAATTTTTTAAATATTTATAATTATAAAATTGAAGGGCAATGTTTTATTGTGTAAAAAACTACAAACCTTTGTTGCGATTAGTGTGACATGCGACAACGTTTCTTGAGCAATGTCCGGTGACCAGTTTTATGGAGTCGTACAGTGTACGATATCTCAATCGCACTAACACGGTACGAACAATCGTTGCTAGTTGATCAAACAGACCACTCGCAACAACAATTTCGCAGTTTTCATAATTTAAACTGTCGAGTATATATCAGCTCGGATGACAGTTAAATACGGCTGAACACGACAAGGATATTATTAATACATACTTGAATTGCCAAGAGTAACAGCGTTAAGCGTTCAGCCACACAACAATTACCACTCGAAGACTATTCTTACATAAATAGCCAAAATTGTCAATGATCCAATATGCCAGGATTGGAAATCCATATAATTAATCTAATGGAAATGCTCTCTTTTTCATATATTTGATTCAGTCTAGCCTACGTGGAATATCGTGATTATGCTTTGGTATCACCTCGTAGAAACATATGCCCATTACCTTATGTCTCTCCGTACTTATAGACAGTGCGGATGGTGGTTTGATCCAATACTAAACACTCGATGTGTTTTGACTTGGCGAACTTGTGAGACCCTCCCTAACACACGCTGAAGGTGCTGCTGCTGTATGTAAGATGTGACTTGTGAGACCCTCCCTAACACACGCTGAAGGTGCTGCTGCTGTATGTAAGGTGTGACTTGTGAGACCATCCCTAACACACGCTGAAGGTGCTGCTGCTGTATGTAAGGTGTGACTTGTGAGACCATCCCTAACACACGCTGAAGGTGCTGCTGCTGTATGTAAGGTGTGACTTGTGAGACCCTCCCTAACACACGCTGAAGGTGCTGCTGCTGTATGTAAGGTGTGACTTGTGAGACCACCCCTAACACACGCTGAAGGTGCTGCTGCTGTATGTAAGGTGTGACTTGTGAGACCCTCCCTAACACACGCTGAAGGTGCTGCTGCTGTATGTAAGGTGTGACTTGTGAGACCCTCCCTAACACACGCTGAAGGTGCTGCTGCTGTATGTAAGGTGTGACTTGTGAGACCCTCCCTGACACACGGTGAAGGTGCTGCTGCTGTATGTAAGGTGTGACTTGTGAGACCCTCCCTACCACACGCTGAAGGTGCTGCGGCTGTATGTAAGGTGTGACTTGTGAGACCATCCCTGACACACGCTGAAGGTGCTGCTGCTGTATGTAAGGTGTGACTTGTGAGACCCTCCCTAACACACGCTGAAGGTGCTGCTGCTGTATGTAAGGTGTGACTTGTGAGACCCTCCCTAACACACGCTGAAGGTGCTGCGGCTGTATGTAAGGTGTGACTTGTGAGACCATCCCTGACACACGGTGAAGGTGCTGCTGCTGTATGTAAGGTGTGACTTGTGAGACCCTCCCTAACACACGCTGAAGGTGCTGCTGCTGTATGTAAGGTGTGACTTGTGAGACCCTCCCTAACACACGCTGAAGGTGCTGCTGCTGTATGTAAGGTGTGACTTGTGAGACCACCCCTAACACACGCTGAAGGTGCTGCTGCTGTATGTAAGGTGTGACTTGTGAGACCCTCCCTAACACACGCTGAAGGTGCTGCTGCTGTATGTAAGGTGTGACTTGTGAGACCCTCCCTAACACACGCTGAAGGTGCTGCGGCTGTATGTAAGGTGTGACTTGTGAGACCATCCCTGACACACGCTGAAGGTGCTGCTGCTGTATGTAAGGTGTGACTTGTGAGACCACCCCTAACACACGCTGAAGGTGCTGCTGCTGTATGTAAGGTGTGACTTGTGAGACCACCCCTAACACACGCTGAAGGTGCTGCTGCTGTATGTAAGGTGTGACTTGTGAGACCACCCCTAACACACGCTGAAGGTGCTGCTGCTGTATGTAAGGTGTGACTTGTGAGACCACCCCTAACACACGCTGAAGGTGCTGCTGCTGTATGTAAGGTGTGACTTGTGAGACCCTCCCTAACACACGCTGAAGGTGCTGCTGCTGTATGTAAGGTGTGACTTGTGAGACCACCCCTAACACACGCTGAAGGTGCTGCTGCTGTATGTAAGGTGTGACTTGTGAGACCACCCCTAACACACGCTGAAGGTGCTGCTGCTGTATGTAAGGTGTGACTTGTGAGACCATCCCTAACACACGCTGAAGGTGCTGCTGCTGTATATACGGTGTAACGTATGAGACCATACGTAACACACGCTTAAGGTGCAGCTGCCATTATCTTGAGACCATTCGTGACGTGCTCAGACAAGACGCTGCTCAGACAAGACGCCTCCGACTACAGGTAACGGATATTATTAGTTTGTTTATATAATTTAGAGCGCGGTGTTGTTGACGATTTTTAGTGATCTACCAAACAATTATGCACCGATGGCGATCACCAAAACATCTACCAAATTCACAAAATAGTGTGGGGCGAACCTTCTCCTCTCTAAGCATGAGGCGTGACAACCACTGCCATTAGAGACCATTAGGTAACGAAACTGAGCGCCCGCTACCGTACGCCAAATCTGAACGCGACCTCAAATTTGAAGTAAACCGCCGATATCGCGTGACGTCTAATAAAACACCATTAGCTAATGACGCGTTTCAGTCACCTTGTGTATACCGTGAACACGCCTTCGTAACCAGTACTTGACCCAGTTGCATCAATTTACAAGTCGTAAACTGGAGGAGTCCGTGAACTTTCCAGTTCGCGAACTGGTTTTTACAATATAAACAAGCCCACTGGAACGCAGTATTAGCGCGCAGTGAGCGGTTTTACGATTGGCTTCTGCAAGTAATTGTTTTCTCATATGTAATGATTTTCTGTGTGTTAGTAACACTAAAATGCATGTACGAAATATATAGATATGTTTACAAATGTGTTAACATAACAATTTGAGCTTGATCGAAATCGATAATTGCAAAAGGTAGAATTTAGGACGGAAGAACGGCGAACGCAGACCCCAGTGTAATCATTCCGGCTCATACGATCAGGCTAAGCAAAACATGTGTTTCGAGTTCTGTTATGCAATAACATATCCTAATCATAATATGTGTATACAACAGCGTGGGTTACCGTAATGGGCAATATTTTATTTAATTGGTCTAGGGTATTAGGGGACATCCATAAAGTATGTCAAGCTTAGGCGTGGCGGGTGTATATGACGAAACGTTACGTGGGATGGTAGGGGTGTCGGGGTTATTGTTTCGTTGCCATTTGTGAAATGTTGTGTTGTCGAACTATTGATATCGTACCTATTATATACTGTTTTTGTTCAGCTACATTTTGGGTAGACTAACAAATAACATTCCAGCAAAAACAATATTGGCCTACCATGTTTTATAGAACGTTTGCAGACTTTTATGTTTACAGGTATATAATGCAACCATGCAAATATTTGGTGTAGAATAATTGTTATAGAGTACGAATCATCATGGGCATTTGTCAAAGCGATCATATTTATGGGGTGCTTCTTAACATTATGTGTATTTCATGCAAAATGGTAGCTCCGTCAGAACACACACGGCCACGTACCCAGTAGGCATATTAATATTATTCACCACAAGCCTATTACGGTTTTAACGTAGATTCCGTTTACTCTATTTTATTTAAATATTGGTTTTGAAGCAAAAGTAAATTTAAATAAATTATGCATGATCAAAACAACTTCTGTGCATGATTTACAAATTCCCTTTTTCAAGAATGCTTATCTAACGTTGCAAAGATTAACATATGTAACTGATTGTTTTCCATTAGTTCCACGAAAGTGCCTAGTATAAAAAAATATTGAATGTTGTGGGAGGATTCGCAAACCACTTGTGCACATTTTGATGTCTCCTCTAGTCCAGCTGGCAACGTAAATAGGCCAAAACCGCTAAATACAATGCTTAGGTTTTTGTTTAAAGATATTTATTTTCGTAGTTGCACAAAAACGTGATATATCAGCATTGAAAAGTAGCCAACGTAGACATAATGCAACTAACGACTCAACTACGTTTACAAAATAAATAAACAAGTTTAGGTTAATATATATAGTATGCCAATATAACTATCTGTGTGGGCTTAATAAATGTTATATATATATATATATATATATATATATATGCGTTACAATATGGCATATATCTGCGCATAGCCATGCATAAGCCTAAGCTAAGCATGTGGAGTCCAGTAAACAAATGTGTATTGGACTGTTAATGCGCCTCACTGTATCGTTGCAAATAAAAGCAAGCAAGTCGTGGGTATTTATAAAAGTCGCCATACATACATGTAATTAATAACTCAACTTTCTTGATAAGAATGTATGTGTTCCTAAAAGTTGTAGTTATTACCTTTGAATTACCATAACTATTTATTAGCACAACTTTTATGTACGAAATAAGTCGACGTTTGTACTTACATGAAATATCCATTTTTTTGTTTTTATACGTGAAGTTGATCGGTACATGCTCGGCATGGCGTGTCATGTATTTGTGGAGTTTGTCATTTCCGAGGAACATCTTTGTTAAAACCGACGGAGACATATTATTTTTGTTTATACATATACAGTACAACTGTGTATTACTAGATTGTTCTCATTGGTAAAATCGACAGCTTTGTTAAAAGTTGTTCAGTGTGTGTTCTGTACGACGCTGACATAATTAGGCGAATTCCTTACTTTTGTAATTTGATTAGAGAACGAAATATGTGGTACATGCTCCTCCCCTATTTCAATGCAATAAGTTAGAAACGGATACAATAACGCACAGTATAAACTTACAAGGGATGATCTAATCAGCGTTGTTCTTGCTTCACTTATAATCCATGACCATGACAGATTAGAATCTATTATAATTCGTAAGAAGCTTGTATTTTCTACTTGAGTAATTTACAGTCCATCAACAAAGATTCTAGTTGGATCATAGACCTATATATTTCTGACTTGATTACCATAACATGTGTTTTACTTATATTTAAAGAGAGTTTATTACTGTTTAACTAAATAACTACTTTTTTATATTTATTGATTAATGATAATATCCAGCTCACTAATATTGTTACCACTGACAAAACCATTTCTATCATCTGCAAATATAATTGGAAAAAGGATATATGATACGTTATCAATGTCATAAATGTTCATGTCGTCTGGGAAATACCGTTAGCTAGCGATTAGTTAGCAACCTGTGTTAAGGGTTATAAGAAAGTGTGATAACCTTAATTTAACAACATGATGAGTTATTAAGTCCCATCCTGGACTATATATTTTGAGATCTTTAATTATAGTTTCTAGTTCATTCGCTTCAGGAGGTGAAATGAATATTGTATGCAAGTTTTGATGTTTTATATACATCTACGGGCCAATGCCATTTGGGATAATCTTTTCACCCAGTAATGATCCAATATTAAGATAACAGTTATTGAAGTATTCGGCAGTTACATTTGTATCGGTTGTTAGCTGATTGTTTATAGTCATCTTCGGAGATTGTACAGATTTCGTATTTTTATTAATTTTGTGGTTAATGAGTTGTCACGATTTTTATAAGCTTGCATTGGTTTTGAATTAATTGTTGTGTTGATAGTGATTCCTTTCAGCTATTCTTAGAATTGAATTGTGCTTGTTGCGATATACTTTATAGTTAATTTAATTAGTAAGGGTTGGTGATTTTTTTTTAGTAAACATGTAATAATTATTTTAGTTTTATGGAGATGTTCAAACCGTCTGAAAGCCATAGTTTTCTATTACTGTATTTTGTTAATCTTTACATCGTGAAAGCAATTAGAGTAATGCTTAGAAAACTCTGAATAGAAGGCAGCGTATGCATTATTTGGGTCGTCAAGCTCAGAAGTAACAATATACCAGTCAACATTAGACAGACTTGCTGTAAACCTTGCTATGTTCTTGTCGGTATAAAGCTTCGTATTTACGAATTGTGGGATTACATGTGTTGATCTACGATTACAGTCGATATAGAACACAGTAAAATGATCTGCTATACATGAATATAATATGCCAGTACAGGTTTCTGCGCTATTACTAGTTAGATTATTGATAGAAATGTTGTCAATGAATGTGACAGATGTAGCGGTTACTCTAGTTGGTTTGCTTATTGATGGAATCTATGACATAGTATAAATACATTCAAGTAATTCGGAGCTAGGTACATGTTTATCAACATTCAGTAGGTTGATATTGAAATCACCCATGATATAACATAAGCAATTATCTTTATGAATAGTTTTACGATAACATGAAAGACTGTCGTAAATACATATGTCTTTGTTTGGCGGCCTGTATGCAACTCCTATAATACCGTTCCTGTTAAAAGTAAGTGTCCTTTTCTCCAATGCGATAAACACACACTCTATATCTGCATTACTTTTGTGTAAACCTTATCAACGTTTGTAAAGAAACGAATCTTTTATGCAGACAGCCACGCCACCGTCATTGTTATTGTTCCTATAGTTATTAACCATTATGATATCATGTGATGCTATAAACATCGACATTGTTTTCCTGGAGCCATGTTTCAGACAAAAATCAATTGTCTAACACGAATGACTGACACTGGCAAAATTATTTTCAAATTGTTGATGGTGGCGAGGTAGATTTCTAATATTGACATAACAACAGAACAGTTTTATGTGTTACACCAAATTGGAGGCATGACTTATTAAATAATATATATGTATGATAATTATACTTATTCATGCTTTGAGTAAATTCACAATAATAGTTATTTGTATCAGGATCAGTGTTAAATAGGATGTTTGCATATGACTCACTGTTAATTTCAAATAGTCCAAATACGTTCTTTTATAGTTCTTGCAATGAGAAAGAAATATTAATATGCGTCCAACTGTCAGACTAGTCTATACATTCGCCATCATTGTCGATATGATTGTGCGGAACAATACTGGGCATACATGTGATACAATACCAGTGTTCACAATAATCTCGAGTATTTTGTTTGTTCAATCCTATTATAAAATTAACTCGATAGTATCCTTTACAAACAATACACTCTAGACCATTGGAACAATCACTCGCTCTCTTTGTACACATTTAGCTTTTATCGTTATCCATTGTCGATCGGGTGAACATTTACTCTTGCTGCGATTCAAAATGTGCGAAAATAATTAGAGAGTAGTACAAAGAACTTGGTTGGTATCAGTATATCAATGTGGATTCCATTAGCTTTAAGGTAATCATTCCCCTTTAGGAAAGTAGTAATATAATTTACCCTGCCTTAGTGGGTTACTGCAGAATAAACAAACACATATATAATTTGTGTATACAATGTCAAATAGACATACATTTAATGGTTATACAATGTATCCATGCAAATCATCCAACTTGTCAAGATCCGGTAAATTCTTGATTTGAATGACACGATTAACACTGCCCCGAACAAGAACGTTCGTCTACTGACTATATATCGTTCAGTTTGCCATTTTTCTTTGCCATGCGACATTCGTAGAGCAGGTGTGATTTATGTTTCGTGACACCGTCGTTGATGTAGATTGGGTGGGACGACGGATTCTCAGATGAACCCGAGGATGGTTGTTCAAACTTGATGTTTTTTCGTGCCGCAAAGACGCGGCGTCTCGATCGATACGTCGCCAACTTGATGATAATTGGTCGTGTCTTGTTAGCGACTTCCTCCACTGTCAGTGGTGGGAGGCCCGCCGAGTTTACGACACTCAGTGTGACTGCGAGCACACCCTCTCCGACTCGTTATGGGATCACCGAAACGCACAGAGAGTTCTCCTCGAGTACTGTTCATAAGAGTCCGCCTTATCTTCAAGCCCCACGACACGCTTTCGTAAATCGGCGATTTGATTGTCTTTCGACTGTACAATTTTTCGCAGCTCGGCAACCTCCTGTCGCAGCTCGTTAACAAGGAGCTCTTTCAGTTTGTTTGTAACCTTAGGATCGCATAGCGCCTCAGGCAGGCCGGAATATATGTTTCTAGTAGATGTTATGCGTATTTTGTAATGCTGTGCACATCTGTAAATCTCTTTGGAAGACACAGTTTGAAGGATATCACGCTCATAATAATGGATGTGCCATAGCCAAACAGTGACTCAGTTGCGCAAAGGGTGACCTATTGACTGTGTAAGTTACTGCCCGAATACGACGTAAGCGGTTGATTAATAACATCGTCGCTCTCCCGTCCGTATTGCTGCAAGACGCGTAGTCAGAATCCGCATTGACCGAATTCAGCCCGAATTTTGGCCGAGTTCAACCTGTATTGTGGCGAGTTCATCTGTATTGGCCGAGTTCATCAAGTTAGTTCAATATCATCCATTGCATGACAAAGGTAACCGCGGATATTTATAGTTACTTCACCGCCAGTTAAAAATGTCGAAGGGCTATCAGAGAGTGAATGTAACGCCCATAGACACTGGTGATAGCGTACGCAAGACATGGCTACCCTCAGACCAATACGAAGGAAATACTAATATCACCACTAAATCTCATTTCATAGTTGGTTTTGTGTGCCGTAAAATAAAACAGAGGTTGAGATGCACTGCTTTAAACACATGCACTCTTGAATAATGAAATATATTTTATTACTTTGTTATGCTATCACATTTCCTTTACACCTTCAGATACACTATATCTGGTCATGAATGCCAGACGTCTTCTGGTGGCGATCAGTATTGCTGCGATACTGATTCCACATTTCACGGTGAACGGAAGAAAGGCTCGTTGTTACGACTACATTATAGGTGACTCGAATTTTCCCTCACAACAACATTGTAGTTGATGTGTTGTTATTTTGTAGATGTTCTGCTACTCCATCACCGGTATATTTCTTTGTTCTGCATCACTAGAATATTTTCTTTTCACATATTGCGTTCCGATATAAGAAAACTCCAAAAGCTTGTGTATGCGGTACTGTGAAAATAGTAAGATTATTGTAACATGCATTATTTACTCTCTCACGGTTCTACGCTTCCTACAGGTGTTCAATGATGTTCGCTTTCTAAAATGTTAAAGGGAATAAAAACATCTATTGCTTGAATTCATGTTATATTACATCTTGCTATCTATTTCCACGTCCACCAAGCACAATTTTTTTTTTTAATCAATGAATTAGAAATTCCACATTTTATGCTGTGCACCCGGACATTTTCGAATATGCATATTTTTGGCGCGCTTTTCTGGATGCCGAGATGTGACGTCACTTATGACACACACTCGCATTAGGCCGACCCTTTCCATGCATTCAGAGCATGTTTACAAGTATAGCTTTTGGGTCGAAACGAGCGTCAGAATGAGTTATTGGGCAATATTCCGACGCAATACAAACACTAGTCATCTTAGAGCAACAAGCAGTTATCTTACGGTTCCACATGAATCGAATTTTATTCAAAACAACGAATGCGAATGGGCCTATAAATCGACTAGGTTTCGCCGAGCTTGGGCTCGTTTTCAGAATAATTATATCGAATGCAACCAACGGGAGATAATCTACACCAATAAACATACATAGCAAACATATATTGTATCCAGCTACATAACATAACGTGTATAATCACATAATATCACTAGAAAATCGATATATGAAGGAGTTGTACAATTGATCATAACAACTTAAATCAGTCAAACAATTTCCGCTGGTCTCGCTAGCTCAGTGGGTAGGCGCATTTTTTACCTATCGTTTATTTTACAATCGGGCGGCGCCGGTTCAATCCTGACAGCATGCAAACTTTGGATTTTCTTTACACTTGTTTTGTTTATGTTTTCACGAACTAATATAAACAAAATCATTTTATACTATAATGCACTGTTTGTAAATAATTTTTTTTTTGTAGTAATTATTTATTCGCCACAAAAATGAAAATATGGTCATTATATAACGATGTTTCTAAATTTTATTTATCCAAACAAATATAATGTAATGGATATATAATTTATTCATTGTAAATATATTGCACGGTAATATATTGTAATTATATATGTGAAAACAGATTGAGATCTGTCTGGATAAATACAATTTAGAAACATCGTTATATACTATGACCATATTTTAATTTTTGTGGTGAATACATAATTACTACAAAAATTAAAACATATTTACAAACAATGCATTATAGTATAAAATGATTTGGTTTATATTAGTTCGTGAAAACATAAACAAAACAAGTGTAAAGAAAATCAAAAGTTTGCATGGTGTTAGGATTGAACCGGCGTCGCCCGATTGTAAAATGACCAACAAGTAACAAACGCCCCTACCCACCGAGCTAGCGGGACCAGCGAAATTTCTCTGACTGATTTAAGTTGTTATAATAAATTGTACAACTCCTTCATGTATCGATATTCTAGTGATAGTATGATATTATATACGTTACTTTATGTAGCTGGATACAATATATGTTTGCTATGTATGTTTATTGGTGTAGATTATCTCCCATTGGTTGCATTCGATATAATTATTCTGAAAACGAGCCCAAGCTCGGCGAAACCTAGTCGACTTGTAGGCCCATTCGCATTCATTGTTTTGAATAAAATACGATTCATGTGGAACCGTAAGATAACTGCTTGTTGCTCTATGGTGACTAGTGTTTGTATTACGTCGGAATATTGCACAATAACTCATTCTGACGCTCGTTTCGACCCAAAAGCTATACTTGTAAACATGCTCTGAATGCCTGGAAAGGGTCGGCCTGATGCGAGTGTGTGTCATAAGTGACGTCGCGATACCACGTGATCGCCTAGCTCATTAAATTTATATTTTCCGCGGGAATCGCTTTAAAGACGGGTTTAAAATTGAATTTATGCTACAAATGTATCTTTCTGTATTTGTTTAATGTTGTCAAATGTTACATACAATGTTAAACTTTGTGTACACATTTAACAAGACAAGATTTAACAAGATTGCCATCCAGAAAATTACTCTGGATGGCAGTTGGACAAGGAAGCCTTTTGGCTTATCGAGAGTCCAATACTTTTTATCTACATGTATCCCGCCTTTTTAAGGTGTGTGTCGATTTTATTTTTAAATATATTCACGCTACTAGCACCAACACAATCAGGAGATAATCTGTTCCATTCATTTACAGTCCTTTGTGAGAATGAGAACTTTCTTATATCTAATCTACACTGCTCCTTTACTAATGTAGCTTCATGTCCTCTGGTCCTTCTATCTTTCTTAACTGAGAAAAAAATGTTTCTATAAATATTGTCATAACCATTCAATATTTTAAACACTTCTATGTGATCTCCTCTCAATCTCCTGGTCTCTAGTGTTGTTAAACCACATTCTTTTAGGCGTATTTCGTAACTAAGATCCCTCAGATTTGGTATCATTTTAGTCGCTCTCCTCTGTACTCTTTCTAGCATATCTATGTCCTTCTTGCGATATGGCCTCCATGCTTGTATACAATATTCTAAATGAGGCCTCACTATTGTTTTGTACAGCGGTACTATTAATTCTTTTTTCTTATACGCTATATTTCGCCTAATTAATCCAAGGATTTGATTTCCCTTTGACGGGGAAAAAGGATTTTAGCTAGTGCCTTATTTTTATTTCCTTTAACAGTATCTCAATAAAGGTTATTGTATCACACACCGAGTTTGGTTTGTTAAAACCGACGCATACGGTAACAGTAGTGTGACTTTCATAAACAGCCCGAACAAAACATAGTAATGGACATAACCGGAAACTTTGTGTCTGCAGTGGGCGGTGGCTCGGCCGGCTGTGTGTTGGCCGCTCGGCTCTCTGAGGACTCTCATCGCACTGTACTCTTGCTTGAGGCGGGAGGCGAGGAGGAGGGAGTGAGGGACATCCAACTACCGGGAAAGTGGTCTACTCTATTGTCCTCTTCCGTCGACTGGGCCTATCTTACAACGCCGCAGAAATGCTGCTGCGCCTCGTACGTTAAAAGAGTAAGTCGTGTGACAAAAATAGTACCACACGTAGTCACTTCTTGAATAGGTATGTAGGGACACTAAACATACAGTTTCGTCCACTGGTATCGACGACGGAAACTAGAGAAATACAGTTTGTCATTTAGCACTCACACTGTTGTTTGTTATCGTCTTTATTGTGCTTATATTCACGGTCTCAATAATGGTGACCCTGACGTGATTATTCTAGAGACTTAGTTGAGATCAAGATACATTCTGTGCTCAATCAAACGCAACAATCGCACAATAGACAGTGATAAAGTGCAGCTTCCGTGAAATTGGTTAGTGCTAACCTGATCGCCAGAGGCGTCGCTGAACGCTGACATTTCGCCATCTAGCGGGTTGTGTCACACTAAACGTCTTCCACTATGACTGAGCGCCTCCAGACCATTATCGTGCGTCGTTCGACGGCAAAGCGACGAATCACGAATATTGTGAACAGATTTAATAAAGTGAAAACCAACGACAATGCACATCAGACGGTGAAAGATCTGCGTGCTGATATGCGGAGTGCGTTGCATGCGTTTTGCGAAGTCGAACGACAGTTGGCGCCATTACTAGAGGCTGCGGAGGCGAACGCATTGCCGACGGACAAACCGGCCACCTCGCGCACCGTCAGCAAGAACATTGTAGATTCCGAAGAGTATGTAACGACTGCAGAAGACATGCTGTTTGAGGCGGGATGCTACGTCGACAGCCACCAGCCTCAGCCTTCAACCACCTCGACCGAGACGTCTACTGTCTCCATCCCGTGACGAGGGCAGAAAGTGTCATTCCGACCAATGACTCACGACGACTGTCGCTTGTGGTTCGCGCAGCTGGAAGATGTGTTTCAATCACAAGGCATTACGTCGCAAATCAACAAGTTTGCTGCACTAACAACTCTGTTAACAGAGGAAGAGGCGTACGTGGTGCGGGATTTGACGATGCTGGGCAGCGAGCGTCCCGCCGATGTTTTTGAAGTGGCGAAGTCGCTCTTCGTCCAACGTTTCGAGCTGACCGTCCACCAGCGGCTCACACGTGCCCTCGCCATGGGCAGCATGGAGGCCGACGAGAAGCCTTCACAGTGGATGGCTCGCTTCAGGCACGCGGGTGGTGATTGGACGCGGGAAGACGTCGAACGTTGGGCACTCCTGCGACACCTTCCGTCCTCGCTACGAACGACGCTTGAGATGCCATCGCCACCACTGCCCAAGGAGGAGTTGTTGCGTCAACGTGACGTCGCCTGAACTCGTCACCGCTGTCTACGCGTGCGACGTTTCGGCTGTCAGCGCATTATTCCGAAATCGTGGGAGTGACAAACACAATGATGACAGAAAGTCGAAATCACGCGAAGCAGTCAGATTGAAATCGAACATTGTACACTGCTGGTATCATCAGAAGTTCGGCGATCAGGCAAATTTCTGCAGTGGACCGCCTTGCCCGCGACATCGTCCTGACTTGCCAAAGGGAAAGAGTGCGCGCTCGGGAAACGCCACGGGCGGTCAGTAATCGGCGTCGTGACTGGCTCGCCCGCCTCACTCAACAAACGACTCCTCTTCGTAGCGGGTTTCTTAGTGGACTGTGGCTCGGCAGTATCAGTTTTACCGCCGACTCCTGAGGAGAAACGCTCTCCCAGTCCCACCGAGCACAACTTGTCAGCTGCAAACGGACAAAGTCTCCGTACTTTTGGCCGACGCAGTGCTCACTTCATCTTCCTTGGCCGCCCGTGTTCACATGACATGATTGTGGCTGACGTCGTCCACCCTATTCTCGGCATGGACTTCTTGCAAGATGGAGACGGGAAAGGCGTTGTCTCACTGACACAAAAACATAATCTGTTTTTTCGCTGATTCCTGCCACGAGTAGGCCACACCCGGCCCTATGCTACAGTGAAGAACTCAAGCACACGGCTGCTGGAGAAGACTGAGTTTCTGTGGGCAGAGTTCCCCGAAGTCACCGAGCCCAGTTTGGTTAAACTAGTCACCATGACTACGCCGCTTCACATCGTCACTGACGGCTCACCTGTTTACACACCGTGCCGGAAACTTTACGGCGACAAAAAGACACAGGTGGAGGAGCAACTTCGTCGGGAAAGACAGGAAATAATCCAACGGTGTGAATCCAACTGGGCTTCACCTATCCACGCAGTTAAGAAGTCAGATGGCTCCTGGCGAGTATGTGGAGACTTCCGTCGTCTGAATGCCGTGACCAAACTCGATAGATATCCGCTCCCTGCACTGTCTACCTTCAACGAACGACTCGTGGGTTGCACAGTGTTCAGCAAGGTTGATCTGAAACAAGCGTTTCAGCAAGTGTGCGTCGATGAGTCGTCCCAGGAAAAAACAGCGATCATCACTACGCTCGGTCTCTTCAAGTTCCTCCGCATGCCATACGGACTGAAAAACGCGGCGTAATGTTTTCAGCGCAATGTACATCAGTTGCTTAGCGATTTCCCATTCGCACACTTTGTTTATATGGATGATCTGATCGTAGGCAGCTCGAACAGAGAGGAACATGATAGGGATCTGAGACGACTCTTCCAGCGTCTAAAGGAGATGGGGTTACTGCTGAACCGGGACAAGTGTCAACTTGGACGTGCATCACTTACGTTTCTTGGTCACGTGGTAGACTCGCAAGGCATTGCAATTCCACCGGAGCGAGTAGAGGCCATCAGACGGTTTCCGGTGCCAACGACCCCAAAAGAGTTGGAACGCTTCTTGGAAATCTGTGCATTTTTCCATCGCTTCGAGCCGCATGCATCCGGGAAAATGGCATCGCTTTCACGATTGAAGAGCGTCAACCGACAGAAGGATCGCGTCATGCGATACAGGAAGACGTGCTCGTTGATCAGATGTTCGTACAGCGACTCAAACTTCAGCGAGACATGCATAGGAAGCAGCTACGGGCTCCGGTATTTGTTCCAGCAACGCCGTCACTCAATGTTGCCAACACGTCATTGGCAGACTGCGTGACAACACCGGCTTCATCAGAGGTGTCAACTTCGTCTTCACCCTCCACTCGTCATGAGTTCTCAGACGCTGATAACCGTACTGCGTCAGTGCAAGCGTGTTTTGCGATTTTCACACCACCACCAGCACAACTCGTCGCCTTGCCTTCACCTTCAGATATCGGGTCTGTACAAGAACGCGATCAGCCATTGCAGAACTGGATTGCTCATCATCGTTCTTCGGCATCCAGCTTCAGACCAGCCTTGGTCGAATGTGAGGACGGCACTAGTGTGTGGGCGGACATCAGCGCTACGCCCGCGCGCATTCTCGTTCCGACCACGCTACAGCCCATTGTGTTTGACAATCTCCATCGTCTCGCACACCCAGGTTTAAAGGCCGGACTGATCCTCATCAAGCGTTCCTACTGGTGGCAAGGTATCAGCAGGGATGTCACGAAATGGACGAAATCGTGTGAATCTTGCCAGAAAGCCAAGATTCACGTGCATACGAAAATGCCACTGGAACGATTGCCTGCGTCTACTAAACGATTCAGCCATATTCACATCGATATAGTTGGTCCACTAAACCCAGCGTGTGAAGGCAAAAACACTTTGCTTACTATCATCGACAGATGGACAGGCTGGCCAGAGGCTTACCCCATGACGACGCACGGTGACGCAGCAAACGCTAAAGCATGTGCAACGGTGCTAGTGCGTGAGTGGCTCTCCAGGTGGGGCGTGCCAGATGTCATCACATCCGACCGCGGGTCCCAGTTCGTGTCAGACTTGTGGTTGGAGGTTTGCAGCCTGATGGGAATTGCACGAGACCCAACTACAAGTTACCATCCCCAGCACAATGGGAAAATTGAACGTATGCATCGTTGTTTGAAGAACTCTCTTCGCGCCCGTCTTCTCGGACGAACGAATTGGCTAGCAGAACTCCCGTGGGTGATGCTTGGATTGAGAGCGGCAGCTAACCTCGACACTGGTGTTTCTCCGTCCATCCTAGTCACTGGTCAGCAACCTGCACTACCAGGCCAGCTGGTTGTACAGCGAGCTAGTATCGATGACACCTCCTCGTTCGGCAAAGAGTTGTCATCGGCTATGGCGGCTCAGACATTCAAAGAAAATCCGTGGCATGGAAAACGGCGAGGTCGCTCACATGTTCCGCACGATCTGTGGACGGCGACGCGAGTGTTAGTGCGCGCAGACAAGGTGCAACCGTCACTCGTTCCGAAGTACACGGGCCCATTTCGGGTTTTGCGCCGCTGGGGCAATTGCTTCCGTCTGCAGATGGAGAACCGCGAGGATACTGTCTCAGTGGACAGACTACGACCTTTCTACGAGGACGAGACGGATCGTCGTGAACCGACCACCGACGTCGTCGGCACAGCAAACGGCGACAGGAACGACGATCGTGTGGAAGACTTGGTCGTGCGGCGGTCTAACAGAACAGTGCGCCGCCGATTCGATTCAGAGACATTGTCTAAAACGCTACTGTCGTGACTGGCGCGGGATATACTGTAGGGACACTAAACATACAGTTTCGTCCATAGGTATCGACGACGGAAACTAGAGAAATACAGTTTGTCATTTATCACTCACACTGTTGTTTGTTATCGTCTTTTTTGTGCTTATATTCACGGTCTCAATAGGTATCGTATTGTGTTATTCTATGTCAAACTGTTGCAAAAACGTACACGTTATTGGTTGTTTGGTTGGATGGCTAGTACTTACGATTACGCCGTATCTGATATATTTACGTGTTTTTCTTCTGCGGAACATACATGTTGGCTGCCTATTCTGACGCATTCATTCCATACTATTAAATGTAGATTGTTACTGTCGTCTGTTGTAGTATGGTGCGAAAAGCACAGGTCTGCGTGATGCGTCTAGTGCTGTTGTAGTGGGTAGATTGTAGTGCATGCGCTTCATGCTATTCGCTTTCAACTACAGCCACCAGCTAACTTCCTTATTGAGAGGGAAACGGGAGCCGAGTGCGTACATCTCTGTTGCTGGTGCATAGCCTCTGCATAGACAAGACCCCAACCACAACCGCCTTGTGGTACACTACGGATACTGGGTACCTTGCAGCCCTAGGCAAATGTGCTGGGGATCTGGGAGTGCTGGAGTCCTTAGGTGTAGTGTGCTGGGCCAGTTTCCAGCTATGGACAAATAGCAGTGGATAGACCAAGCTCATTAGCCTTGGTAGACGTGTGGTCTAGGAGAAGGATTCTCCGAAGTAACACCGTGGTGATAGGAGTGGCGCCCAAACCAGCTAGAGCTAAGCCACAACGTACGGCACCAGAATTAAAGTCCCTGCCGACTTGTCTACTCGAAGAGGGTCACATGACGACTTACGACTAAAGCCACAAGGACTTTGTAAGTTTGTCAACAGTGGATGAAAAGGGGAGAAACAAGTAAAATGAAAAAAAAAACATACAAATATCACCCTTAAACGTTAGAACCATGCGATCACCCAGACTCAGAGAAGAACTAGTGAAGAACATGAAGAAACAGGGAATTGAAGTAATTGGTAATCAGGAGCACCGTATTGTACATGACGAACCAGCACAATACGAGCAGATTTATGGTAAAATTTTGATCACTACCAAAGCCTGGAGAAATCCGACTACTACAGCAGCAGAGCTAGCCATTCTGCTCAACATAAGGGGCATAGGAGCGCTAGAGATCATTACATCGCACAGTAAACGAACACTGGTTGCCAACATCAGCGCCAATCCTGCTACAACAGTTACCATCACGTATTGTTCGACCAACTCTGCTGAAGTAGATAACGTAGAGGGCCACTACAACGACTTAAGAAGGGCGATCGAATCGGTACCAGTGCATCACAATGTTGCTGGTTGTAAGAACCTTTAACGTACGACTTGGACCAGAGGGTGCCAAATTTACCAATACAGACCTTTACGATAATAATACAAACCGTAACGAACAATTCCTTATCGATCTTATCACTGAGAAAAATCTCGAGGTCACAAACACCAGATACCGCAAGAGAAATGGAAAGCGCTGAACGTTTATGGACCAACATGGAGGAAAACGACAGCTTGATTATATCCTCGTCAACAAAATTGGAGAAAAATCGTGATGAACTGTGAACCGTACAGTACCCTTGCAACTGTCGGATCTGATCATCGCATTGTCATAGCTACAATACGTCTCAGTCTACGTAAGAAAAAGTCGCCACCAGATAAAGTGAACTATGATTGAATTTCGCTAAGCAACATTCGTTGCTTGAAAAACAGTACACATTTGAAGTACAGAACATATTTCTGATTCTGGAAATGAGAGATGAAACAGAAATGGAGCAATATGAGCGTTGCATTTCAGCAAATAGAGCTGCGACAGAAAAAAGTATTCCTCTCAGCAAGAAACAGAAACATTAAATATACTCCGATGATCCACGAGTAAAATCAGCCAGAGAGAAAGTTTAAGAGGCCTATAGGGTCTACCAGCAAAACACTGTAGCTGACAACAGAGTGATATATGAGCAGGCCAAGGCGAACATGGAGATAGCGTGTGACTTTGTGCAGGAGGAAGAACTTGCTAAAGTCGAAAATGCACGCATTAATTAAAGACACGGACAGAGCTGGAAGCTGATAAACCAGATAAGTTGTAGAAAGACAGCTCATATAGGACACTAAAGGGCAAAACTGCACAACAAAGGATGGCAAACTGGTACGATCACTTCCACAAATTACCAGGCAGTCAACCAGACATACAAGTTGATGATGAAGAGATCCAACCCGTAATCACAAATATCAACATCAAGGAAGGACCTTTCGAAAGAGACGAGTATGGGAAGGCTAAGAAATCTCTGAATGATGGAAAAAGCTGCGGGGATGATGGTATACTACCTGAAGTGCTAACACATAGCGACCTAGACAGTATCATACTAGAGTTTTGCAACAAAATTTTGATTGAAGGGAAAATACCGCTACAGTGGGCACTTAATAAAAGTAAAAAGATAACGTCTGTTGCGCCTAAATCCTTGGAAACCAAACTCAGAGGCGCATTATTCCAATACTTAAGAATGACGATTTAAGCATAGCAGGGAATTACGTAGACATTAGCCTGAGTTCCATAGTGGCAAATATATTCAACACGATGATTTTTAACAGAATACGTCCTGAAATTGACCACCGCCTAAGAGACAATCAGGCTGGATTCCGGAGAAGGAGAGCATGAGTAGGTCATCCACTAACCCTGAGAAGGTTAACAGAAGGAATTAGAGCAAAGCATCTTCCTGCAATTATGACACACGTAGACTTCCGAAAAGCATTTGGTATGGTTCATCGTGGCAACATTATGAAGATTCTTGAAGCCTATGGTGTCCCCAAAGAGCTAGTAACAGCTATTTCCAACATGTACAAGAAAACACGTGCTAAAGTACAATCACTGGATGGAGAAACTGAGCTTTTTGATATCATGTCGGAAGTGCTTCAGGGTGACGCGCAGGCGCCATACCTCTTCCTGATAGTCATTGGCTATGCACTATGGTGAATTATCGACGGATGGGAAGAGGAACCTGGATTCCAAATAACAAGAAGGAAAAGTAAATGTGTTAAACCTGAGGTGGTCACCGAAACATCATGTGTAAAGATTGGTTTAAAGATAAATCCTAAAAAAAACACCAAATATATATCATTCAACCAACTAGGAAACACCACATCGTTGCCAGGGATGGAGCTGTTTTTGAGAAGGTTGAAAACTAGAAGTTTCCATGGCTCCTGGGTCTGCACAACAGACAAAGACATCGAAACCGGGAAGGCAATGACGTGGAGAGCACTCAACGAATTAAGTTTAATATGGAAATATACACTCAAAAAAAAAAAAGCAGCTTGTTTATTATGCTACTCTATGGATGACATGGATAATGATGTAAAACTTGACAAACTACTAGACGGATGTTATACAATAATGCATCGAGCCGCATTTAACGTTCACTGGCAACATCATTTGACAGACATAGAACTATACAGTGGAATGTGGAATGTCACTAATAAAATAAGTAGAAGACAATTGAGATTTGCCGGACACTGCTACAGACATAAGGATGAAATTGCTTCTAAGACCATCTTGTGGCAACCGACACATGGAAGAATCAAACCAGGAAGACCAGCAGCAACTTACATCGACTGCATAAAGAAACATGTGGGTCTAGAGACGGAAGAGCTGAAGACAACAATGGCAGACAGAGGGATCTGGAGACGGATGATAGAAGCCACTAAGGTTCGACCTCAGTGGCCGACATGAGTGAGTGAGTGAGTGAATGAGTGAGTGAGTGAGTAAGTGAGTGAGTGACTGAGTGAGTGAGTGAGTGAGTGAGTGAGTGAGTGAGTGAGTGAGTGAGTGAGTGAGTGAGTGAGTGAGTGAGTGAGTGAGTGAGTGAGTGAACGAGTGAGTGCGTTGTCTGTGTTTCAGCCTGGTTTATCGAAAATAGCATATAAATATGCCATATCAAATGATGATGAGAAAATAATTATGCATTTTATATAACATCACACTTTTGTCACGTAGCAAATATACCGACGTGCGGGCAAGGTACTGGGAGGAGGCAGCAGCACCAATGCCATGGTACACGTCCGAGGCAGCAGACACGACTTCGACGAGTGGGTAAGACGAGGCTGTTACGGTTGGAGCTACGAAGACGTTCTGCCGTACTTCATCAAGTCAGAAAACTACAAAGGCGAAGGAGATGCAGGTGAATTATTAACAAGTACCGCACCTATCAACAATACGTTTTCTCTCAGCGTATCAAGATTGGTTAAACTTGCAAGAATATTGCTTACTTAGCGCATAATACAAGACATTGTCCAGGTTTGTTGAAACGATTTTTTCTATAATATACGTCGAATTGGAAGCACCAGTAAATATTCTGATCAAGCTAGTGTCTACCGGCGTCACTCGGACATGCTCACGCAGAAAACTAAAGAATATTTCTTTTTGATCATGGAATCGATGTTCTAAATGTGTACCAATTACTTAATTAAATGGTGTTCATACAACGTGTTAGCCAATTTGGCAATGTTGTAATTTTGCTTTTAGTTAAAATCTTTCGAATTTAGAAAGAAAGTTAACCATTTGGCACCATCGGAATCCTACAACCTTTGCTATGCAGAGTCGAGACGGAGTTAATACCCAATCAATAAAATACACGCACATACACACTCGCGTACAAACAAACGCAACATAAACTGGTAGGTAGAAAAAACTGTTCTTGTGTAAACACAAACGTAGAAACAATTGTTTCCCGCTACACTATTAGGGAGGTTATCACGTACCTTTTAGCAATGGTCACTGCTAAAAGTATGGGGTATTTTGACAAATAGAATGGTTACATTAGATACGTGCGTTCATTGATTAATCCCTGACAGATTGGCGCTCGAGGTTCAATGTTTTAGGAGGAAAACGTTACTTGACGTAACTTGACTTAAATGCCTAGGCCAATTTGACCTCTCGTTGTCCTCCTCGGTGTCACATCCCTCCATTTCGTCCTTTCTACAGCACACCGCTTTGCTGTTAAATCGGGAGTCCAGTGTCCAGTCTAACTTGGTCATTCCACCTTTTCCGTGGACTTCCTCGTTTGATGTGTCCTTAAAAATATTCAATGAAAGCTATTTTAAGAGGTTTTCGTTTGGCATACGGCACACATTTGCACACCTCCGCAGTTTTCTATGTCTGATGACATCTGAGATGGATTCAGAGATCTCTGATTTGGCTGGAAAACATAAAAAATTCATATACATGCTAGCTTGGTTATAGTTAGATGTGTGTGTTTGCGTGCGTGCGTGCGTGCGTGTGCACGTATGTTTTTTTAACAGACACAAATAACTTTTTTTGTATTTTCAATTATTAATCCAGTTGTATTCATAATTGCTTTATTTGTAATTCGTAATACGTATTTCAATGTATACCTATGTATCCATATGTATGTCAGTGTGTTCACGAGTACGTATAATCAGTCCTTGTATTATGTATGTATGTTGATACATTGAGTAAGTATCAACTATAAAAACAAGTCATACGCTATTCTGATTTGTGTCTTGTAAATTTTGTTGTTGTTTATATTCATGGGGTGGATCCTGAGCTAACGGTATTATATATCTTAATGGGAGATTCCCGACCTTAACTATTACTTTCGTTATTCATTGTATATGTATCGCAAATAAACCTGCAATGTGCGAGATCAGCTTTCGTATGCTTACGAATCCGCATTGTTCCTTTCTTGAAGGTTGAATCTACCCTCGCAGACGGTCTATTTGTGTAGAGTTTTGGCACTTCTGTGATCGCACTAAGTTGACAGTGTTACAGGCAGTTGTAGCTGCAACAAAGTAACGTAACTGCCCCTCATGTGGTCGGTTGAGTGTGTTGGTGTGATTGTCGACAGAGTACCATGGAAAAGATGGGCCACTCATTGTGACGGACTTGAGATTAACGAGACTGTCCGATGCGGTCATCAAAGCCGGAGCTGAACTCGGCTACAATTATGTCGACATGAACGGGAAAGAACAGCTGGGTAAGTGTCGGTCTTTAAAACTAGACATTAATATCATAATTCCTTTAGATTATATTGAAACTTGTCTGACACCATTACTTCATCAAATGTTATGTACTTTACGAATGGAATACTTGGATCTTCGTGTATAAATTTTAAATTGTTTCGTGGCGCCTCCGTAGTAATGAATATATAAGTGCAAAAATACGAAACGTTAATATTGATGGCAGCGGTTAATCACAGTATGTTATTATCGTTCATATTATTAAACTAACTTGGTGCCTGTATCAATGTGTCGCTAGCCCAGATTGTGGCATGTGTCGTTTTATCCTGAAATGATCCCAGTTAATAGCTTAGTAATTGTTTGGGAACATCACATCATTCCTAGACCAAGTCTTAGCTCTTGCCGTGATGCAAAGCAGTACACGAGGGGAGCTATTGCGTAATTTTTACACCATCGAACTAAACATAGCGCGGTATCCCGACCATATGACTGTCAAAGCGCTTTACCATTCACCTCCTGGTAGATAGGTAGACAATATTAAGTCCTGCTACAAATTTACTTCGTGTCGCGGTCGTTGTTGCAGGTGTGGGTTACGCGCAAACAAACACATATGATGGACTACGATGGAGCGCGGCTAAGGGTTACCTGAGACCCGCAAGAGGCCGCAGAAACCTTCACGTAATTACCAAGGCACATGTCACTAAGGTAGTTCTATTATACGATCTTGCTAACTATAATTACAGTAGGGAAAGAATCGTAGGTTATTAAACAATCGCGAATGTCGCGCAAAAAGCCAGCATTTATAATACATTCACAGCATGTTTACAACGATAGTTGATGTATCGAAGCGATATTATAATAACTTATTATGTGTTGTTGCGATGTAATAGGCCCGGCAGACACTAGTAATAATACAGGAACAATAATTTATTTTATAGTTCCACACAAATCCAACTTTGTTGAACAAATTAAGCGAGATTACCTTTAGTCAATCTGACAACATCAACAAAACAAACCGACCAGTAATAACCTTAGCCGATTCAGCTTATTTTGTGAAAAGGTTTCGATTGCGACACAGGAAACTAGTATACACCAGTAAACTAACACACACACACACGAAACTATTGTATCCAACTGCAGGAAATAACGTTATCTGATATAATAACATTACATGAAGGAAGAGCTGTACCATATAGCATAATCCTGAATCCGGTTAATTATGTTTCTGTCAGTCCCTGTTTTCGAGTGGTTAAGTGCGTTGGCGCAGCGCATATCTCGTATTATTACCCAACCAGTGTTTTTTCGTTTATAGAAACGGGATTAATCTTCAAATTAAACAGTGCAATAAATATACATTACCATTTAAAATTAGCGTCAAAGAAAAAATCGTACCTATTGGTAATGTGTGTTTATAGCACTAAATAAAATTGAAGATCATTTTTCCAACAATGTTGGTATTCATGTGGAAACGTATAATAACTATTTGTTCCTCTATAATGACTAGTGTTTATATTGCATCGTAGTACCACACAATATCTCATTCGGACGCTTGCTTCGACCCAGCATCTATTGTTGTAAACATGCTGTAAATGTATTGTATCTGGTAAAATTATTGTATTGGTGGAAATAGAATTATACATGAAGATGCAATATAATATGAATTCAATCAACATGGGTTTTTTATTCCCTTTGAGGAACAATTATGGTTATGCGTCGAGGTAGAGTTAGATAATAATAATTTAGATATTAGCTACATAACAATGATACGGCACATAATGATGAATATAGATTTTACTATTAAAAGTAATCCTCGGATAAAAAATAAAAAGAACAAAGACAGTCATAATGTTTGGCGTGCTATTTATAATCATCTACAACACACTTGCTCGCGCGCAAACGCACATACACGCATATCATATACATTGCATATTCGCCTTGACTTTATTTTCTCTATTAAGATACTGATTAGTAAATATAGCCGAAGCTGTTACGTGAAGTACATCAATATAGTATACGTGAGTACGATTGTGTTGCAGCTGCTGTTCCGACACAAACACGTCGTGGGTGTTGAGTATGTGCGATACAACAGGAGACATCGAGCGAGAGCGACGACGGAGGTGATCCTGTCAGCGGGCGCTGTCGGCTCGCCTCACATCCTCTTACTCTCCGGGGTTGGACCGAAGAGACATCTGCAGAAGAAACACGTATGTCCACAAATACACACTACTATTATTATATTGACTAACACAAATGCTCGTTTCCTCGAGTATAAGTACAGGCCAGTAGTCAGAGGGGTTCACGGGGTTCACGGGAACCCCCCTTTTTGTGAACCCCCTCCTAAATTGTGAACCCTCCATCTTCCCTAAATTGCATCTTCATTTTTCCCTTTCTCAAAAGCGTGAACGTTTTAGGTCATAGTTAAGCACGTTTTTTTTCTCCATCATCAATCACACACGTTAATGGGTTTGGGTGGTATTTGTTGACAATAATCAAGTATGAACAAAACAAGGCCAACAAAACTTTGCAAGCTTCTTCCTCACGTAAGAACAACATGACATTTACTCAACACCTATCACATAAACGGTTGCGTTCAATTTACATTTAATAATCGTTACATTTAATAATCGCCACCAGCAGCGCAGTTTTTCAAGGCAGGACGTTTTTTCAGGGGTAAGAAGCCAAGCGAATGTCCTGGCACGAAACTGTGAACATGTTTTGTACCGTGTACCTAAGGAAGCTAGAGTTCGTGTGTGTGTGCGTGTGTGTGTGTGTGTGTGTGTGTGTGTGTGCGTGCGTGTGTGTGTGTGTGGTGTGTGTGTGTGTGTGTGTGTGTGTGTGTGTGTGTGTGTGTGTGTGTGTGTGTGTGTGTGTGTGTGTGTGTGTGTGTGTGTGTGTGTTTCGTTGTGGCTCGATTCAGGGCAAGAAGCCAAACGAATGTTCTGACTCCTGCACGAAAGCGATCAAGGCAGGCCAGAAGGACATCTTCCCCAACCTGCATGTGCTACTGCAGGAGGCGTGTACCGTCATCGTGACTTCATGTGAATGTGAGAGGAGCTCCCGCGCCCCCAGGCGACTGCACACATACATGCGTTCCAGCATGGGCCAGATCATCGTTGCACATCCATTATGACGATGTGGATGTGGACGAAACGGTGAACATGTTCTCTACCATGTACCCAAGGAAGCTAGAGTTAAAAACATTGCTCTTCATGTCATGTGTGTGTGTGTGTGTGTGTGTGTGTGTGTGTGTGTGTGTGTGTGTGTGTGTGTGTGTGTGTGTGTGTGTGTGTGTGTGTGTGTGTGTTCATATCATTGTATTGTTTGTTTTGTCTATGGCATTGTCTAATTTCACTGAACAATTAAAATAATTCCTCACTGTTTTAGTGTTGTCTTATTCTATTACCTAATTGAATAGACAAGTACGCAATAATTTTGGTTTATGTATGCCCTCTCTGCATTGTGAAAATACAACCACCCATGTGAACTAGTGGCTCCATCTGGTGCCAGTATTATGAAACTGTGAACCTCCCGTCCATACCTAGCTACGGGCCTGAAGAAAATTAACATAAGGCCACGCACGTCGCGCCCCTAATATATCAGCAAAAAGACCCAAATCAGCTTATATGTAATACTGATAACCTTCGTTTGTAGATAGTCTTGTTAGCTATTTCGGACAATTCAACTTTACCGGTGAGTCTAGTTTGACCCATATGTGTTGAATGTTGACACAATAATTTGAGTGACAATCACGGATCATCAGTTGCAGAATACCACCAAAACATGTCACCACAAACATTTGTAGCAGGCTGTGTGTAGTTGTATTTTATTAACTCTCTTGTTATATGCACAACCGTATCAAAATGTTGTTATATAATAACTTTGTAAGGTTCTTACATAACTTTGAAAGGGTCGTATGGCATCATATGTTGTGGAAGTGTCTTTTCTACCTTCCAGGTGTCTGTTGTCGTTGATCTACCAGTGGGCAACAATCTTCAAGACCACGTCCATCCTGCTCTCATTGAATTCTCTACGACAGCCAATATCACCTTGTCTGGCGAAGAGAGGAGGTCGTTGCTGACTGAATCCGAATACAAGAAATTTGGCAGTGAGAATTATTTGATTTACCTTACATGCGATATTAATTTTGCTAATTCAAGTTTCGTGCATTTTTTTACGTTACGTTCAGGCTGAGAATGTTATGATTGTAAAGATGCATTAGTCTTCTGTCTATAACACACCATCCTATCCATGTTTCCAATACATGCATTGGACGTTGTTGATGGTATGTTCGTTTCTCTAGGGATTCCAGAAGGTGGCATCCCAGAAGGAATGGCCTTCTTCAGGTCAAAATACCAACCCTGGGATATATCTTACTCCTACATATCTCTGTTCTTCCTGCCGAATTTGTTGACATCAGGAGCTAACAAACATGGAATCGATGCCATTTGGAAGACGATGAACTTGCGACGCAATGTAACTATTTTTAATATGGGGAAACAAAGACAGGAACTAATATTCTGAGAAATGCGTAAGAGCGAGTGTAGACAATACATTATTGACTTTGCTGAAGCAAAAGCCAAACTTGTTTTTGGTCTTTCCGAAAGGTATATCTCGTTTCCGTGGTCTATTGTTCGTTTTTGTTGAGATTAGAACAATGCACTTTCTGCTGTGTTTTGAAGTTATCTACAATTTAAACTTGCCCCCAATTATGTTACCAAATTATTGCATATTATTAATAGGTTGTTTTTAAACTAGTTCATATAATCACAGGTCGTACATTTGTTAATGATAACACCTTTCGTACACTTATGTATTGGCTGTCATGCCTCAAATATATATAAGCTCCGTATTTGTTTCAATACGTGAAATAGGGTAAAATCTTCTTTACATACGAATGCGTCGTTGCCGTGGAATTGTTTCGTTACACTACAGGACCAATAAAGTGGTTGTTTAACGTGTGTTCCTTCTAGAGTACAGAAACGGGGTGGCTCTACATTCGCTCTAATAGTGGGTTGTTCGTGAGGGGGATAATTCGTGTGGGAGAACACATACGTTTAAATTTCCAATTCATTTACTGTACATATTATATTTGGGTCTGTTCTACAAGTTCAATAAACGACTTTGTTAATTAAGAAAACCCTCGAACAACATTTGTTAACATGTCTTGAGATTGAACCATGTACGTTAAATGTTGAGTGAGATAAATTGTATAACGTTGTAAGTGCATTTGAAATGGAAGTGATATGTTTACAAAATGATCAGTAGGTATGAACTCATCTCAACTTTAACTCATTTACAGCACGTGTTTTACACGATATATTTTGCAGGTATTCGGTGCACTGTATAAGCACAAAGACACACTGAATGGTTTCAAAGTGCTTTTCGGACATCTACATCCGCGTTGCCCGGGAACTGTTCGTCTAAACACCACCGATCCCTTCGTACAACCACTCATCAAGACGAACTATCTGTGCAATAAAAATGACGTCAACATCCTCCTGGAAGGTTGGTTGAACAAAAATCACATGTTGAATAAACACTGACACTCGCCGGCTCGGCCTTGTGACGTTTTGCATTATCTACATTCGTCGGGTGTTGGTGTGTACAATGATTTGGTGCGTCTTCTTCTTCTAATACTTCTTCAGTTTTTCCTTTAGTATAGTATAGGATACACAAGTATAGCAGGCATTAGTATTATTATCCTATATCACTAGAGGTATACCAACCATAACTAGATAAAAAGTGTTTTAATCGATTTGGTCAGTGTATGTAATTGAGCGGAGAGAATAGTTAGAACGTCCCCGTACATTACACACGCATCAATACATTCCAAAAGTTAAGTTTTTACTTACACGTATTCCCATAAAGTTGCATTCGGATATAAAATACTATTTTAGCTGTTATTAAGGTGTGTGTGCAGCATAAATACAATTGATATCACCTGGTGTTTTATGTGATATTCGATAAATTATGTTTTAGCAAAATAAAATTTTCGTCACGTCCTCCCAGCGGTTTTATAAACGTATAAAACGAGAATATTATTATTATATATTATTCGGTGAAACAAGGGTATAATAACTTGAGGAAAGTGATATAATTATATTATATGGGTGATAATGGGTAACTGAAATGCTATATTAAAAGTATGACAATCTCACAATGTAACTTTAGAAATGCAGTCTATGTAATTGCAGGGATATGAATGGGGATCATCGGTGACATTGTGCGGTTTTGTTCAATAGGCGGCGTCACTAGCCGCCCCGTCCCACAGCCGTCCTTATTGCATGTTCTCCGGATCGGCTCCTGCACGACGATTCTTTCCTTCAGGTGAAGTGCCCCTACACAACACGTGAACACCGACAACTGTGCCATATGTCATCACTAGCAGCAATGGCCTACAGTTAAACAACAACCACCCTTATTCCTACAAGATGTTAGGGCTGCTATTTTGTACAGGACGTTCAGTGTGTCACCTGGTCGTTTACGCATTCAAGGACCTCAGAGTAAGAGAGATTGCTCGTGACAAAGCCTTCGTTTCGCAAATGACAGACAGTCTTCAGGTATTTTTCTAGGATCACTTTCGCACAGCTGTACTACAGAAGTTTTGCTACTATGCATTTTGAAATGTGTCAATACGACTGAAGACAACATGCACTTTCAATTACGAACGCCGCGACCATCATGATTGCGGAGAAAGCGGCCGACATGATCCGAGCTGAACGCGAATGCTACAGAGTGCGATACGGATTCTAAATGAACACACTGATTCCCAACATAATCACCTGGAGCGAGAGATTACTACATGGATACGTTGATCGTCACCAACTAGTTCTAAACCGACAAGATATTCGTTTATTAATTATGGTTGAGTTTTAATTATGATACAAATACTGATGTAATACCATGTTAATGTGTACTGATGAAAAATATCCCAAGAACAGGTGATACGTAAGTTAATTACTGGCAATGTTTGTGTATTGGCTCAATACAGGGCAATGCAATAGTGTCGTCCTTTTGATCGCGATGAAATAAATACAACAGTCAATGTGTTCATCAACGATTCATCATCGCATTGGTTCAATGTTGTGTTGCCATTGTGTGACGTTGTGTGGGATTTCTAGCTTGAACAAAGTTCCTTTAGACCAATATCTTATTGCTTCGGTGCTGGGAATAATGTTCGCATTGCTCAGTCAACGGGGTCGTGAATAGGTTATCAATCAACCCCCAACGATATCGATCTTTCAATTACCTACTGCATAGAACGCCCTATATAAACATAATTATTGTATTAAAGAATTCATGGATAAGACGGAGTAATTCAAATTAACAAACGTTGATAACAATCATGAACGGTTGGCATTGGTTAATACATACTTATTACGACCTGCATAATGCAAAATGCATATCACCAGGATATTCAAATTGTAAAACTTTCATCAGCATCGCAATATAATATAAACGGGGTATTTGTTAAAGTGACTCACTACTTGGCACACACAGTGTTCTGAAATACAGGATACATAATATTATTAACATTTATGCGCTGGGATACATAATGAAAATAGTCTCCACATATATGTCATTAACAATAATTTGTATTACATATACATAATACATTAGGCATGTTAACTATATGCTTAATTGATCTCTACAATTTAGTTAAACCAGCTTTGTAGGCACTATATAACGAATGAAAAGCTTCAAGGGAAGAGCTCAGCCATCAAATTTAATGGGTTTAGTATTTCTATAACCGGATCATGACATCAGTTAACTACTAAACTGATATAACATTAAACTGACCTAATTAATTAATATAACAATAGTAAATAGTTTACAACACTTGATGATCATAAATGAAAACTGAACACATCAGCAAAAACAAATAGTGTGTCTGTGTGTGTGTGTGTGTGAGTGTGTGTTTGTGTGTGTGTGTGTGTGTTTGTGTGTGTGTGTGTGTGTGTGTGTGTGTGTGTGTGTGTGTGTGTGTGTGTGTGTGTGTATACAAAACGGTGACTCATATAATTAATTTATAAATTAGCCAAGTCAACTAGTGAATTAATAAAACAAGGTGACACAGTTTCCCAAATATATATGAAATGAAAGCTGGGGTACTCAAAAATCCATATCAGTATATATGTGTATACCAAAGTAATTAAATTAATTTTAATTGATTAACTTATAGAAGAAGGCAAACTATTTTGCTTTGACCAATGGTGTAAACTATCAAAATAAAGCAGATTATATAACAGTAATGAACTAATTTATAATATGCTCGAATGCAGAGGAATATAATAATAATGTTCAATGGTAAGCAAATATAAGTAATTTACATATAAATATGATGACATGTTATAGATGGTAATATGTCCTTAATCTCTGTATCTGAATCAATTACTGGGAATATTCGTTTACAGGTGTCGTAATTTTAAAATCTTCTTATTTCTTCTCCCCTTCAGACTTCCGTGGCACTGATTGCTTGACCTCAGGGTGTTGTGTACCCTTATTGCCAAGACGAGACGGATAATAGTATCTATGCACGTATTGCAGGCGATCGCTACACATTTCTTCATGATATTACAAAGTATCATGAAAAGCTTGTCCATGTGCATCATGTCAGTGAAGATCTCCCGGTTCTTTGTTTTCAAAGTTCCCACAGTATCTGCCAACTGGTTGGTTGGCTGTGCCAATCCCGACATTCTGTCTGTCATGCCGTCATATATTTTTCAGGTCAAGGAACAACGTCGCCTGATCTTCCATTTCACCAGGGTTGGTGTCCTTCGGGTGCTTGGCGACAATGGGACTTTTGGCTCAATGTTTTTGTCGTCGTTCCAAAAATTTTCAAAAGTGATTTCAAAGCAACTTTCAATACAATTTATATACAATCTTCTTATAAACTGATAGTAACGTATGTGCACTATGGATTCCAAGCGCAAAGTTTCTTTTATTTTGGTACATGTTTTATTAAGTAGAATGAATTTAGTTCCAACATTATGTAAATTTCATCAAACATATACAAACAATTTACCTGTCACGGTCTATAGTTGGTACTACAACCTGCCGCTGCACAAAACGACCCAGTGTCTTTAAATTGTTGAGGTTTTGCTCGACCTCCGTCATTGTGAATCGGTCGTTTTCTTCCCTTTGCAATCCAATCGCTAGAGGGCGCGGTCGGTTGCCGGGACAGAAAAGCAGCGAGTGAAATGTCTTATTGATAAAAGGTATTTTGTATAATAAAGTACGACCATATCAATGCCAGACGTGAGAATAACATTATTATGTGGGAGCACTTAAAGGTTGTTTATTACATACTAGTATTTTTGTTATTAGTATGCTTTTTTAATGTGCCAAATATCAAAGACGTTTCATTAGTTACCGTCTAAAGTGATTGTAGCACAACATATTAAAATAGCACTTTGAAGAATTCACCCACGATGTAGTCTTTTGAAAATAGTGTTAGTTCGCATTTCACTGTCACTGACTTCAACTAGTCAGTCGTCTTCGATACTCGGTCTCGGCTGCGTCGTGACAACACGGCTGATCACATTGTTCTATAACCAATATCCGAAGTTTCCACTCATCGTGTGCTCATCTTGTTCCTTGTTCTTCAGATTTATGATTGTTTTGAAATAGTTGAGCATTATTCTTCATTTGGAACGGCTCACAAGTTAATTACTATGCCAATGTGCTTTGTTTACGTCTACCCACGTCTAACCGGAATGTTTCGGTGCACTACGGAGTAAAGATGCGCGCAGTGAGACATGTAGCGTCGAAGCAGGGGAGCGGTTATTCTATGGTATTCTACATATCTATGGTAACACATTCAACTAACTTTCTGAACAGGCCAGACTTTAGGGCGAACGGAAGTATTACTAGTCCCACATTATTTAGCACTGTATGGCAAATATTGTTAAACTTTGCTCTTTTGGGGTTTTGAATGTTCATTTCTGGAAGAAATCACCAAATTTGGCACAGGTGTCCTTTCACAGTTATTAATCAAATCCTGGTATAGGACAGACATTTTGGAATTCGTGAACACCCCCGAATGAGCATAAATCCAACATGGCCGCCGCATATCTAGGTTAACACCCGACATGGTCATATATCAGCTAATAATGGACTGATTCCGAAGAGTTTGAAATGCATTATGATAGTTTTGGGTATGCCCTAGGTCTAGGTCAGGAGGTTTCTGCCTATTATAGCCATAGTTTGCCATTTCCACTGATCTTGGAGGAAAATAAATGCCTCCATTATGCCAAGCTCAAATCCAGAAGGTCAGAGCGATGACCTCTAGAAACCACGCGATCGGTATATTGTTAATAAAGTTCAAACCGATCACGTCAGTATCACGTAATTCGAGTCAATCAACGTCATCATTCATTAGCGCATATTTTGAGATCAACCACAAATTTATTAAATATAAAGCAATCCGAAAAGACGGCAAACAGTATTAGGAACTTTTTCTTTCCTTTTTATTACAGGAAGCCCACTATTGAATTGCAGGTGGGTAAAATGAACGATGTCTATATATTGAACACTCATATCAGGCGTAGATCAACATTATATACGACATGACTCAACTAAATACAGTAGTATGGTGTTAGTTGGAAGTTGGTGTCGGAGGAGGACCGGGGCGACCGTAACACCTTCATCCACTTATGCATCTGGCTGTGGATACAAGGACCTTCTTGTAGCAGGACCTCCTTCCTGTACAGCTTGCTTTGCAAATGTTTAAAACAGGAGGCAAACTTATATATACCAATATACAAATATACATTGGAGAGAATTATTTTAAAATAATACGGGCACGACTTTCAAACATACTACTTGTAGATATTAACAAGATTTAACAAAATTGCCACCCAGAGAATTAACTATAGGTGGCATCTATGTGTATCCCGCCCTTCTGAGTTATGAGTCTGTTTTATTTTGTAAACATATTCACGCTACTAGCACCCACACAATCAGCAGATAATCGGTTCCATTCATTTACAGTCCTTTGTGAAAATGATAACTTTCTTATATATAATCTACACTGTTCCTTTGCTAATGTAACTTCATGTCCTCTAGTTCTTCTTTCTTTATTAACTGAGAAAAAAACTATTTATATCAATATTTTCATAACCATTCGTTATTTTAAATACTTCTATCTGATCTCCTCTCAAGCTCCTGGTATCTAGTGTTGTTAAGCCGCATTGCCGCATTTTTAGGCGTATTTCGTAACTAAGATCCCTCAGTTTTTGTATAATTTTAGTTGCTCTCCTCTGTACTCTTTCTAGCATATCTATGTCCTTCCTGCGATATGACCTCCACGCTTGAATACAATATTCTAAATGAGGCCTAACTATTGTTTTGTACAGCGGTATTATTAGTTTTTTTTCCTTATACGTTATGTTTCGCCTAATTAATCTAAGGATTAGATTTCCCTTTGAAGCTGCAATTCCGCACAGCTCTGAAAACTTCATATCAGCACTAATGGTTTACCCTAAGTCCTTTTCTTTTACAGTAGTGCCCTCCATTGTATATTCTACCTGTTCGTTCCCATAACCTGCGTGGAGGCATTTGCAATTTTCCCAAAATCGAACTCACATCACATTTAATCCTTCTAAACACTTTGGTATCATCCGCAAATTTATAAACCTTGCTTGTTATTTTATCATCCAAATCGTTGATATATATTAAGAATAATATAGGTCCTAGTACTGATCCCTGTGGTACCCCACTCAATACCGATTTCCAGTTTGAAGCCTCCCCATCAACTACTACAAGTTGTCTTCTGTCAATAAGTCATTTTCTATCCAGTTTATTATACCATTTCCTATGCCATGGGCCTTTAGTTTAAGCAGTAATCTTTGATGTGGTACTTTATCGAAAGCTTTTTGAAAATATAAGTAGACGATATCTACTGGTGATCCCTCATCTACCCACTTAGTGATGTCTTCCAAAATACATAACATATTTGTTGAGCACGACCTCGCTTTAAAAAAAACACATGTTGAGATGGGTTTATCAAGTTATGTTTAACAAGAAAATCCATCATGTGATCTTGTTTCTCGAACCTTTTTAAAATAACGGTATAATGTTTGCCTCTTTCCATTCTTAAGGAACTACTCCCTCTTCTAACGACAACTTGAAAACTGTTGCAAGCGGTACGCTAATTTGTTATACAATTTCCATTAGTAGTTTACGCGGAATCCCATCCACCCCAGGTAATTTATTATCCTTCACAGCCCTTATTTTCTTAGCTACCATTTCCGGAGTTACAATTAGTTGTCCTAAATAGTCTGCATCTGCCCCCTTGAACTTAGCCTCTGGTACTGGCAGTAAACTAATATCTTCTCTGGTAAACACTGAGCTAAAGTACTCATTCAGGTCTTCTTCCATTAAGAATCCCTTTGGTATTATATTTCCAGCACTATCTTCTAGAGGACCGACCTTATCTTTAATTTTCTGTTTGCTTCGAACATACGCATAAAACCTCTTACTGTCATGTTTTATATTACTAGCTAATTGTTGTTCATAGCTCTTTGAATTTCTAATTTCAGGTGTAGCTTGGTTGAGTGCTTCCTTATAACTGTTGTAGTCTTAATCATTTCCAGTACATCTACATGACTTCCACATCATTTGTGTACTTAATTTTTGTAATGGCTTCTTTCGATCAGTGTATCTTTTTGGACCGTTTCCCTTGTAATTTTGAAGGGTACAAATTTATCGACTATTCACTTAATTTCACTCTTTAATATATTCCAGCATTCTGTTGCTGTCTTACTTTAGTGTGTTATTCCAGTCTATCTTTGCTAAATATTTCCTCATGTCCTTATACCTTCCTTTGGGGAAATTTCTCCTATACTGCTTTTTACTATTCCTTTCTGATTTTACTTTTATGGTAAAATGTATCTGGTTGTGATCACTACTCCGCAGTGGCTCACATATCTTGACATTGTCAACTAATTCATTCTGTGAGGACAAAACTATGTCTAACACATTCTCACCCCTGGTTGGTTCTAGCACATGTCGAGAAAGGAAAGTATCTTGAACTAAAACTAAAAACTCCCCGTACTCTGTAGAGATTTCCATTGTATATGCCCGTGGTTAAAATCCCCCATAATAATATATTCCCGTTTGCTTACTTCCCTTATAGCGTTTTGTATTTTGTCATTCTCTTCTATGATTATGTTTGGACTTCGATAAACTAACTCTACTGTTAACGTTAAGTTTCCTGTAACTATGTTATACCAAACAGCTTCTTCGCAATCTGCTTCTCTTTCTAATTGTATTTCATAAGCCTGGATATATTCTTTAATATATTAAATAACTCCACCTCCCTTTCGTCCTATTCTATCTTTCCTAAACATTACATATCCTGTCAGTCCCAATTCGGCATCTGATATATCGGTAGTGGTCCAGGATTCGGTTATACCTATTATGTGAGGGTCAGTATCTTCTACCATAATGTTTAGTTAATTTCTTTTGTTTTCTATACTCCTTGCATTTAAACAAAAACATTTGTATCCAACTTCAGAAGAGTTTTCCAGATTGTTCTTTGGTGATTTATTTGTGCTGTCTTTATCTATGCTTCCAGTTTCAGGCTTTTCTGTAAGTCCCCCCTGCAAGTCTAGTGTAAACAGATGCAACATGTCACACTGTTAATATATCCCAGCAGGTTCTCTGAGAAAACGGCTGTCCCCTTTCCACTAAGATGGAGGCCATCTCTCATGTACATATCTTCCCTCCCAAACAATATATCCCCATAAATCTGTAAATCCCACCCCCTCTTCTTCACAAATGCATCTTCATTGAATATGTTTAAGCATACAATCTGGTAAGTTATTATTGCCATTAATTAAACCAATTTAAAACTTTTAACCATCAATTTCCCTTTTATTATCTATACCTTTATTTCATTGAAGTCAAACTGAAGCTACAAAGTTGTCTCAGATGTATATCATATATGTAATGTTATTTATATACAGGAGTGTACTATATTTAGTTTGATTTAATAGGCTACCAGCTCGATATGTATTTATCTTCTCTGGTAGTAACCAATTTTTGGTTGCTTTTATTTTAAAATAGGTTATATATCATGTGGATAAAGAAATACAATTTACTTGTGTACTTATTTACATTTGCAACTGACCAACTCTTACAGGTCTTTCGCTGTTCTAGGGAGGGGAGTCCAGAAAGGCGCTCAACCAGGTTCATATTCAACCCACCCAGAGGAATCTGGCCTTGGCAAGACTTGTTCGGCCAAAAGACATTACCACCATACGTATCCAGCTTTATAGGTTGGACTATTGACATTCTCTGTCAGAGCTGCCTTGGTTGAAGTGAGAGATGACTGATCGAATATATGTTGAAGTGTTTGGTTAACTTCAGTGAAAGGGGAAGACACATACACAGTGAGACAACGAATCTCTCAATGATTTGTATATAACCAGAAGACAGTGCGAGGTCTTTTCCTTCAGGTTGTATAACGTGGTTGTGAGTTATGAGCCCTGGCATTGTTTAGAAATGTTTAAAGAAATAAAGAACAAGACAGGTAATTTCCAGCCCAGACTCGGTGTCATCAAAAATAACATTGGGAAAACTCTGACTGATGCAGAAGACATATCCAAAAGATGGAAAGAATATTGTGAAAATATGTACGCACGAGATGGAGACAACAACGACCCACCTGATATGGGAAACGAATACCAAGACGAGGACGATCTCGAAACAATAAGCGATGAGGTGAAATGGGCCATTATTAGTCTAAAAGATGGGAAAAGCCCTGGGTGCGACAACATACAGGCCGAAATTATAAAAACAGCGGAAGAAGAAGGAATAGACATATACCATGCACTGTGTAAACAAATATGGAAGAGTGGAAAGTGGCCAAACGACTGGAAGAAATCAACATACATCCCATTACCAAAGAAAGGAGACCTACAGCTATGTTCCAACTACAGAACGTGGTTGTGAGTTATGAGCCCTGGCATTGTTTAGAAATGTTTAAAGAAATAAAGAACATGACAGGTAATTTCCAGCCCAGACTCGGTGTCATCAAAAATAACATTGGGAAAACTCTGACTGATGCAGAAGACATATCCAAAAGATGGAAAGAATATTGTGAAAATATGTACGCACGAGATGGAGACAACAACGACCCACCTGATATGGGAAACGAATACCAAGACGAGGACGATCTCGAAACAATAAGCGATGAGGTGAAATGGGCCATTATTAGTCTAAAAGATGGGAAAAGCCCTGGGTGCGACAACATACAGGCCGAAATTATAAAAACAGCGGAAGAAGAAGGAATAGACATATACCATGCACTGTTTAAACAAATATGGAAGAGTGGAAAGTGGCCAAACGACTGGAAGAAATCAACATACATCCCATTACCAAAGAAAGGAGACCTACAGCTATGTTCCAACTACAGAACCTTATCACTCATTAGCCATGCAAGCAAAATATTGCTGACAATCATAATGAAAAGAATGCAAGAGAAAATGGAAATGGAAGTGAGCAGTACAAGGCAGGCTTCAGAAAAAAAACAGAGGCACAAGGGACCACATATTCAATCTGAGAATGTTGATTCAGAAATTCAGAGAGATAAATAACGATTTAAGAATATGCTTCATCGACTATTCCAAGGCTTTCGACTGTGTGAATCATCAGATGATGTGGAAAACGCTCAGCGACATGAACTTCCACTCAAAAATAATCGCCCTCTTGAAATAATTTTATAGCAACCGACAAGCAGTAGTCAGGCTGGAAAACACAACTACAGAAACTTTTACAGTGGGAAAAGGAGTAAGACAAGGATGTATTGTATCACCATACTTATTCAATCTCTACACAGAAGACATAATGAGAGATGTAGAATTAGATGACAGAAGTACAAGATACGATGAAGTGAATATTCATGGACATATAATCAGAGACCTACGATACGCAGACGATACCGCACTCCTGTCCACTACAACAATCGGCCTAACAAACCTAATCATGCCTGTAAAAGAACACAGTGAGAAAAAAGGCTTGTTACTTAATGTGAAGAAACAAAGATCATGGACACTGACAAATGCATTGACAAAACAGAAATTGCAATAAACGGGGAGCAATTTGAAAATGTGAGCCACTACGAATACCTTGGAGCAAGACTACAAGGAGACGGCAAGACATCAAGAGAGATCAGAAGAACAATAGCCATAGCAACGCAGAAACTAAATAATCTGAAAAATATAAGGAAAGGACAAAACATACCAACAAAGATAAGAATTTAAAAAACTTGCGTTTTCACAACAGCTCTATACGGGAGCGAAACGTCGACACTGAACAAAGAAGACAAGATAAGAATACAATCTTTTCAGATGAAATGTTACAGAAAAGTCCTAAGAGTGCCATGGATAACAAGAACAATCAATGCAGAGAATCTTTACAAATTTGACATAAAGAACTGCCAACTAGTGAAAAGAATAAAAGGACTAAAACTTAGTTATTTTGGCCACATCGAAAGACATAATTCCTTAGAGAAAACAGTCCTAGAAGGCAAAGTGGAGGGAAAGAGAGGAAGGGGAAGACCAAGGAGAACATTGGAGCAGGACATCAGCGACTGTTTGGAAGACGACATCGTGAGAGCAGGGAGACGAACGGCAGACAGAACAGCGTATTGTGGGATCATCTGGGCAGCTACGTCTCGCAGAGATATGCTGAACTGAAGAAGAAGGAAGTAAATTAACGGTTTGTGCCAGAAAGACACCTCTGACTTTAGTTCAGTTGCGAGCGTCAATGAACCCAACGGGTAATGAGAGCAGTGGAATGTATTAATGTACAATGAACGATCAATTAATGTTGACAATTACGAGACCCTCTCGGACAACTGAAAAACTAACATTATAACTGAAGTGTTTTTTTAATCTACAGTTAGTGAGTTGTGGCAATCTAGGCACACAAAAAACTCACACACACACTCACACACACACACACACACACACACACACACACACACACACACACACACACACACACACACACACACACACACACACACACACACACACACACACACACACACACACACACACACACACACACACACACACACACACACACACACACATTTACACAAAAATACACACACAGATATATATGTATATATATATATACATTTTATATATACACACACACACACACATATATATATATATATATATATATATACATATATATTATCTGTGTGTGTTTGTATGTGTTACTTGACCGTCTCGGACAACTGAAAAATTAACTTTGTAACTGGAGCGTTTTTTTATATACGGTTAGTGAGTTGTGACATTCTTCGTACACAAAAAACTGATACACACACACTCACACATACAAAAACACACACACAAACACACGTATATATTTGTGTGTGTGTTTTTGTATATATCTACAATCTACGTACACACAAAACTGAGACACACACTCACAGATATATATGTGTGTGTGTGTGTGCGTGTGCGTGTGCGTGTGCGTGTGCGTGTGCGTGCGCGTGTGTTTGTGTGTGTTTGTGTGTGTGTATGTTTGTATGTATGTGTGTGTATGTTAGTGTGTGTGTATCTTTTTTGTGTACGTATATTGTCACAACTCACTAACCGTAGATAAAAAAACGCTCCAGTTACAAAGTTAGTTTTTGAGTTGTCCGAGAGGGTCAAGTAATTGTCCATTTTATCTGTCTGTCTGTCTGTCTGTCTGTCTGTCTCTCTCTCTCTCTCTCTCTCTCTCTCTCTCTCTCTCTCTCTCTCTCTCTCTCTCTCTCTCTCTCTCTCTCTCTCTCTCTCTCTCTCTCTCTCTCTCTCTCTCTCTCTCGCTCTCTCTCTCTCTCTCTCTCTCTCTCTCTCTCTCTCTCTCTCTCTCTCTCTCTCTCTCTCTCTCTCTCTCTCTCTCTCTCTCTCTCTCTCTCTATATATATATATATATGCGTGCGTGTGTATGTGTGTGTGTGTGTGTGTGTTTTGTATATCAACAACGTATTGCTATCCATCTAAGTGTTGTAAGACTATTGATGAAATGCCAATATAACCACACATACAATGATTGACTTATTATTTCTAGGTCCAATACTTACTCAATAATAAACACTATATAATCCAATCATACATTACGTGGATAAATTAAGAGGAGAATGACTGATATGACATAAATAATGAACGATAATACCTGAACAAAAAAGGAATTGCAAGTAAGTGGAAGCACACCACTAAGGTCGCCCTCGGATGTCGTCAATAATGAGACGGCCGCACTAGTGAAAGTAATTTCCATTATTTACTGCTACAATAATAATTTGGGACTATCAAGTATTTACCTTAATTGCGATTGGGTTGTGCTAACGAGGTGGCCGTATAAAGTGAGGCTCAACTGTACAATGAAATGCGTCTTAGCGGTCACCTGCCCATAACAATAACCTGTCTATAACGGACACATTTTATGGTTCCGAATTATTAAGTTGTCTGCTACATATCCATAGCGGTAACCGGATCATAATGATCACATTGTTCATTCCCAATGACGTCATCAATTTACAGGTTTTACTGTACATTTCTTTTAATAGGCTGCTATTTTGCTTTGATGCACTAAATACACTAATCCTTGTGTAATAATAATGCGATACTGAAGGTTCACGAGGATTGATGAGCCACTAGATAAACATATATAACAAGATTAAATTAAAGTATCTGTTTGAGGAAATATCAATATAAACAATAAACAATGGGAATTAAGTTACACAGTATTAATAAAAACAGGTTTGTTTTACTCTCTTAACCACACACCGTTGAATTGGTAAGTGAAAACATTGTAACAAATACATCATTATTAACATACTTTAAATATAAATATTACTATGGTAAAGCACATTATAATGGCTAGCAACAATTACAAGACAACGTAAGTGACATGGTTAATGGGCAAACACCGGAGTAATAGTATTTGCGTTATCTCAAATATTATGGTAGTTCTGAAGTGACCGATACAGCACTGTTGATTCACAAACGTGTTTGTAATCTTGAATGAATAACACACAATCGAACGTTTGTAATGTCACGATATGGTAGTTATCAGTGCCAATGGTATACAACAATGAATAGTTTTCAATGTGATGATACAATTGAATCTTGTTAATGTTTGGATGCGTGTGCAATTGTGTTTATGTTCAACGACAGGTGCCGAACAAAGGAGACACTCGCCTTAACAATTTCAGTACTACAGCCCTGGTCAGCTGTGACCACTGAATACTGCATATCCAGTGAATATGCAACATAATGGACTACCTCACTTGTATTCAAGATTAGAGCAATAAAAATGCATTTTATGAAGAGGAATGTTATATATTTTCGGAACGTATGATAATCAGCGAACAAAATGAGCCATATCATTTTACATTCCGTAGTCATGGTAACCAACAATCCAAGATGGCCGCCAAGATTTCAACGTTTTTGCAGTTGCTGAACGCAGTTGTATACTAAGTTCGCCGACATCGTTATTATGAATTTAAGTCGATCGTCAACATCCGGCAAAGATTCTTTGTTAAAACTATCAAATAATCTGTCCAAAACATACGGTGGTAATTCGCTAGTTGAAGTAATGCAGTCCGCCATTGTGGCCGCCACAGATTTTGATAATCCATCATTAAAAACCGTGAAAATCACCGTTAACTATTATTGAGCGATAATAAACGATGACCACTGCTGAACAGCTAATTTATTCACCTTGACAACCGTACAGAACAAGTGGCTCCATGCAGTGGATTATTATGAATAAAAACGATTTGAATAGCAGACATCGTCAATGCCGGAAAACCGGATCATATCTATGTGTCATCGTCTCATGTACTTTTCCAACAGCAAAAGCTCAGAACACTACGGAACCAAGGAGAACAGTGTATGTCATTATAGTGCCATCCATAAATATAGTTCATTCTACGTTAACACTTGCATTAATAACAACGACAATCGAATGCTTGGCGAAAGGATGAGGGAGTCATGATGGACAGAACAATCTCGAAAAAGGTGAAAGGGACAGTCCTGAGAGTATGTGTTACACCCGCATGCTTACATGGTCTGGAGACAATGGCGCTAACAGAACAACAACAACAGAAGTTGCAAGTTTGTGAAAACAACTGGGTTAGAAGAATAACAAGAACAACGTGGGTTGACATAAGAAGGACGAATAACCTGAGAAAAGAGGTTGGAATGCAATGTAGTGGAATAGGAGGATTAGAGAGAATCCGAAAAAAAGATGGGCAGGCTACTTGTCAATGATGGATGCCGCAAAAGATAGCGAAGAGAGCACATGCGGAACAACATGAAGGACACAGGAAAAGGGGAAGGCCACAGCTGACATGGGAGGACTGCGTGAGGAAGGACATGAGAAGATCAGGGGAGGATGAAAGATGGAGAGGGGAGCCATGGACAGAAAGCAATAGAAGGAAAAGACGGAGAGATAGTGATTGAGCTTTACCGTACCTGGCCCTCACTTTTGTACAGCAGGGAACAAGGAGGAGAGCAACAATAATTGACTTGTCCCACTTTCACTTTGGGGTAAAAAGGTCCGCAAAGAGTTTTGTATGACTTAACTATGAGGGCTGCACCACCTCAGTGGGAAGGTTTACGATAGTTAATGGTACGAACGACATTCTGGAGGATTCAGTTCTGGCACAGGGTTGTGTGAAGCTAGAGTGTGTGTACACCTGGATCGTCTAACCTTTGTGTCAGTATATTGATTTATATTCATATATACTACAGGTTAGTCGCTTTACGGTCACCTCGGTAAACAGCTATGTCGTCAATAGGTCACTTTAGTATAATCCCAAATTATGTATATATTAAGCTAAGTATATGAAATCTATACGGTCACCTCGCTATTTAGGTCACTTTTGTCCAGGCTCCACTGTATGTTGTTGATAATCTTATATTGTTGACTATCCTAAACATTAGTGATAACTTGAAACTGAGACGACGTTGTTGATGTGTAGCCAATTCAAGTTTATGTAACATGTCTGTCACACTCGAAATGTTGTTGTATTGATCCTCGCTGATCTCCTATATCACGTAAGAGATAAAATCATAGGACACAAAAATATACTATGATACATATGTATGTATGTATGTATGTATGTATGTATGTATATATGTATGTATGTCTCTCTCTCTCCCCCCCCCCCCTCTCTCTCTCTCTCTCTCTATATATATATATATATATATATTTCTCTCTCTCTCTCTCTGTTGATCTCTTAGGGTGTAGTGGAAACTAGATATTTAGTTGTTTCAAATATGATAGGTTCCATCTGCCAATTACGTTCCTATGCTTCTAGTTCTTAAAGTAATTATATTTAAAGTAACGTTTTAAAGGGTATGTATACAAACTAAGAAAATAATGGGAACGTGAACATAGCCTTGTTGTACCTCTAATTTCAATGGAGAATCTGTGACAAGTGGACAACAACAAAAATATGCCTACTTGTCAAAGTTGTATACCTCTAGATGTAACATAATAAATTATAATCGTTTCGCATTACAGCTAATACTCAACTGCACGTAATTTAAAACGCATAAACCGTAGCGAGGGCTACTATTAACGTGCCATTATAAACTGTTCCTGTAAGTAGGCCTACCAAACTGTGACAAGTAAGGCTTAAGCGTTTGTCACACACAACCAAACAGCGTTCTATTGTTGAATCTCTTATTTCGCACATGTTCCACGGCACTCCAGTGATAGCGTCGCTAATTAATGTAAAACAAATGAGTATTTGTTTTCATATATTAATACATTGTATATCGATCGTTGGAACATTTTAACGCACGTTAGTATTATAAATAAGATGATTAACTGCTTCCTTCCTCAGCACATGCTATAATGGAATGTCGCATTTTTATAAGGACAGGTTGCCCATGTTCGCTTGTTTTACACCAATAGACAGCTACTAGGATTGGCCGCCGCAAGTTTTCTTTCTTTGTCCACATATTCAGACGGCAGAGCGCTGGTGAAAAATGTTATACAGGGGAATGTCCCCGAGAAACGACGGCGCGGAAGACCAAAGACGACGGGCGACCGATCACCATTCTCGATGGGACCGGGAAAAGAAGATGAAGAAGACCACGAAATGAAAATAAATTCGACTAAACAGTCTTCCGGTCGTTGTCCTCGTATACGACCGAAATCCCTTTTGATCCGCTTCTTTAAATAGTCAACACATATTAATTAGCCTTTACACATTACACACATTTCTTATATATGTTGACTGTCTATTTATAGATCCGCGTTCATTTGCCGTACAACGGTATCTACGTCATGGAGGAGTTGCTATACAAATAGGGTGCTGGCGCTGGCCAACGAACAACTGTCATGTACGTTCACAGGTACAGTCTCATATGGTTTACAGTAGATAGAACACCACATAATTTGATCTCACAACAACGGTTTCCATTAAAACAAAGCTCAAGCTGGACATCTTCGCTTTCTCTGTAAATGCTCCCGTAATCTGAAACGAACTCCCCAAATTCAATTATATTAGAATAATATTAAATTAAAACTAACTGATGCAAATACCGTATGTTGTATCTCTTCGAAATTATGTGTCTACCCTAATTCACCCACGTTACCTCGCTGTGATGAAGAATGTTGTGCGTTGGTCCCTTTTCATGCTTAATGCTTCTATTCTCTTCCGCTGCCGAATATGTTGACGCCGTTGAAGGTTAATTATTATTATTACGTTTTTCTTGGCGAAGTGTTTCACTTTTTTGTTGTTTTGTCTCTGCATGATGTTACTCAATTATCACACAGCGAAGCTAGGTACTTTCTACAAAATTAGCCGTTGCATCGATAAGTACAATTCACGTTTGTCTTTAGCTAATGTTTCTAGGTGTGTAATGGAACAACCTCCGACAACCCGTCCGACAACCCTGGTGCACCTGTTTTACGTATTTATATAGCAATTCGATAAAGTTGGCTCAATGTAAGTGCATTTCCTTCCATGCGCCGAATTCTACTCGCGGCCTTCCACGTTCATTCGCTTCATGTGACTATTGGTAATTGATCTGTCAATTGGTGGCATATCTTTAAATCATCACAAATTGTGTGTGTTAAAGTAATTTACTTTTTCAATGAACAAACCGAGTTAGCACTCGCTGTTCATTTTGCGTCTCTTTGGGGTTATGATAAGGGTATTATTAGCTGCAAGCAAAACCATAATTGGTGAGATCAGAAATTAACTAGTCTTGTGAATGAGTTGAAGTTCAAAATACTGTAATGTTTACAACTGCTACATTTGCTATGTTGCTCCACGAGTGGGTTTAAGCTAGGTTTATCAAATAGTCTGAAAAGTGGCAAATTTTGTTCCACTTTGGGAAATGTAAATGCCTCCACACAGGACATCGGAACGAAGATGAACACTATACAATTGGGGTACTGTACTAAGTACAAATGCAAAAGAAAAGGACTGAGGGTTAACCATTAGTGCTGGTATGAAGGTTTAAGAGCAGTGCGGAATTGCAGCCTCAAAGGGAAATCAAATCCTTGGATTCGTTAGGCGAAATATAGCGTATAAGGAAACAGAACTTGTAATACCGCTGTACAAAAGGTCTCATTTAGAATGCCGTATACAATCGTGGAGGCCATTTCGCAAGAAGGACATAGTTATGCTAGAAAGAGTAGGAGAGCGACTAAAATAATACGAAACAAAAACCGAGGAATCTTTGTTACGAAATACATCTAAGAGAATTTGGTTTAACAACACTAGAGACCAGGAGATTGAGAGGAGATCAGATAGATGTGTTTAAAATATTGAATGGTTATGAAATCAGGGGCCGGTTTCATGAAGCGGCTAAGAACGTTCTTAACGCTAAGATGATTGTCTTAGTAAATGACGTGATTTTTTAAATACAAGCGAACATAGGAGTTTACGCAAACAGGTGACGATAAGTAATTGCGTAACTTTAAATGCACTTCATGAAACCGGTCCTAGGAGATTGAGGGGAGATCAGATAGAAGTGTTTAAAATACAGAATGGTTATGAAAATATTGATAGAAGTATGTTTTTTTCAATTAAGAAAGACAGAAGGACAAGAGGACATGAAGTTCAGTACTAAAGGAGCAGTGTAGATTAGAGTTAAGGAAGTTATAATTTTCAATAAGGACTGTAAATGAATGGAACATATTATCTGCTGATTGTGTGGTGCTACTAGCGTGAACATGTTATGAAGTAAAGTAACATCAGTATTTTAAGGTTCGTCGAAAAAGAATATTACACCACTATGTTGGAAAAAAACAAAAACCTAAAGGGCGTCTGGAAAAGTCTATATAGGGTTATCAACAAATAACTCAGTGCTCCAACATATCTTGTCTAATTTATGGACATTGACAAAGATATAAATGAAACGAAGGAAATTGGAAATGGATTTAATAACCTTTTTTTTTTAGAAATGTTACAGAACAAATGACCTTCCTAAAATGATCAGCTATATTGGATTATTTGGGAAAAGAACTTGATAAAAGTTTGTTTCTAGTTAGTATTGATGACCAAGGCATTATTTGAACTGTTCACACATTTAAGGGGGAAATATCAACAGATTGCAATGATTTAAACATGAGCATGATTAAGAACATTATTGCTTATATTGTAAAACCGTTGAAGCTCATATGCAATGTTTCTTTTATCACGGGAACATTTCCTAATCTAATGAAAACAGCTAAAATCATTCACACATTTATGTCTTGTGATAGGCTTGTATTTACAAATTATATACCTATTTCTTTGTTACCCCAGTTCTAAAAAATACTGGACAAATTATACAGTGACAGGTTAGATAGTTTTCTATGTACATATGATGTACTTGGCCCTATTCAATATGGATTTAGATCAAGCATGTCAGCTTCACATGCCTTATTAGAATTGGTTGAAGAAATTTGTAATTTTCTTGATAATAATAAATATGCCATTTGCATAAATTGGTAAACAAATTATACTTTTATAGTATTTGTGGTGTTGCTCATAAATGGATTATGAGTTACCTAAAAAATTTTTAACTACGGTAATTGTGACTCAGAAATACTCAACACATCTTGTGGCGTCACACAAGGATCTGTTTTCAGTCCAACGTTGTTTATTTTGTACATAAACGATATTTGCAATGTTTCAAATATCTTTACGTTAATCTTGTATGCTGCTGATACCAACGTGTTCTACAGTAATAGTGGCATAGAAGAACTTGTCAGGTTGAGAAATATTGAATTGGAAAAGTTACATGTACGGTTTGCAGTAAACAGGTTCACTCTCAATATATCAAAAACAAATTATACGTTATTTGTAAACGTATTATAAAGACACACGTCTCTATACATATAAGTGAGGAAGAAATAAATAAGTTTTGACAGATAATAAATTAACACGGAAAACCCATTTCTATGATAAAATATAAACTCTCAAAGAATTGTGCCATAAAGTATAGAGCCAGCAGAATTATTACTTTTTTTCTCTTTTTCTTCCATACATTATTTATTCCATTAAAGTATGGGGCAATACATATTCTACTACTTTAAATTATTTAGTATCGTTTGAAAAGAAAATGTGCGTTTAATTTGTACAGCTAAGAGGTTGGATCACACTTCTTCTCTATTCTCTGAATTACTTATCTTAAAATAATCACATATTGCTGAATTACGAACTGCACTTGTTATTTACAAGGCACGTAGCAATTTGCTGTATTGTATTGGGTTTGCTGATCCATTTCTGGACGTTGCAACCTTGATGGATTGTCTATAGACAGCTCTTTCGTTTGCCAGTCTCTCCACTCGCCAGACGTCTGCTTCCACCCATTCCTCTATGTCCTTCTCCCATCGTCTCCTATGTCTTCCTCTGCTTCTGCTGCCTTCCACTTTTCCTTCCATTATTAGGATTTGCTACCAGTGAGTATACAAGAGTTGTTTTATTTGTACAAACTTGTCTATGCAACTAGAAAAGCCCCACATTTAAACAACATTTTGTTTACCTACTAAAATGTATTGTCTATATTGGACTTCACAGATTGTTTTTCTTTAACACAAGTGGTTTTGATGATAGGTATTTCATTCTTTAAAAAATGTAGATCGTATGTTGTAATCACGTATGTTGCATAGTGTAGTCTATTTTTGATTGTAATTATAGGAAACTCGTATTTTCACAAAAAACATTGCAGTTGATGTGTTGGTATTTTGTAGATGTTCTACTACTTTATCAATAGTATATATCTAGTTCATATTGTTGCATTCCGACATTTGAAAACTCCACAAACATGTGTATGCGGTACAGTGAAAATAGTAAGATCATTGTAATATGTATTATTTAATCTCTAAAAATACACTGATCATATTTTGCTTACCTACTAAAAATATATTGGCTATACTGCTCTTCACAAATTGTTATTCTTTAACACAAATGGTTTTGATGATAGATATTTCATTCTTTTAAATAATTAAATCTTATGTTGTAATCACGCATGTTGTATATTTTTTATTGTAATTATAGCCATTGTAATTTGGGCAAGTGTTATAGATAAGTGAGAAACGTTTTCTTGCCCTTTTTGACTTCAAAACAACTGTGATTTACAATTGTATATTTAACATTTTTGTGCATTGTAATTAATTTTGTTGAAATATATATATTTGGTTTGGTGGGCCATCAAATAAAAAATTTGAGAAGCACTACCTTAAACATATGCATTATCACATAATGAAAGGTATTTTGTTACTTTTATATGTTATTACATTTCAGGTACACCTTCAGATACACTATATCTGGTCATGTATGCCAGACGTCTACTGGTGGCGGTCAGCATTGCTGCGATACTGATTCCACATTTCATGGTGAACGGAAGAAAGGCTCGTTGTTACGATTACATTATAGGTGACTCGAATTTTCCCAAACAACAAAATTGCAGTTGATGTGTTGTTATTTTGTAGATGTTATGCATTATATACTCGCTCACGGTTCCTCGCTTCTTACAGATGGTCAAAGATGTTCGTTTGCTAATATGTTAACTGTATCTCAATAAGCATCATTGTACCACACACCAAATTTGGTTTGTTAAAACAGAAGTATACGTAACTATAGTGTGACTTTCATAAACAGCCCGAACAAAAGATAGTGATCGGCATAACAGAAAACTTTGTGTCGGCAGTGGGCGGTGGCTCGGCCGGCTGTGTGCTGGCTGCTCGGCTCTCTGAGGACTCTCATCGCACCGTACTCGTGCTTGAGACGGGAGGGGAGGAGGAAGGAGTGAGGAACATCCAAATACCTGGAAAGTCGGGTACTCTACTGAGCTCTTCCGTCGACTGGGCCCGTCTTACAACGCCGCAGAAATGCTGCTGCGCTTCATACGTTAAAAGAGTAAGTCGTGTGACAATAATATAATCACACCTAGTCATTTTTGTATACTTGAATAGGTATTATATTTTATTGTGTTGTGTTATTTTATATCAAACTGTTGCAAAAAACATACACGTTATTGGTTGTTTAGTTGGATGGCTAGTATTGACGATTGCGTGTTATCTTATGTTTCCCGTGTTTCTCTTCCGTGGAACATACGTGTTGGTTACTTCTTCCGACGAACTCATTCCATAGTATTTAATGTAGATTGTTCCTGACGTCTGTGTTTCAGGCTTTCTCGTTGAGAATAACATATAAATATGCCATATCAAGTGATGATGAGAAAATAATTATGCACTTTATATAATATCATACTTGTGTCATGTAGCAACTATACCTACGTGCGGGCAAGGTACTGGGGGGAACCAGCAGCATCAATGGCATGACACACGTCCGAGGCAGCAGACACGACTTCAACGAGTGGGCAAGACGAGGCTGTTGCGGGTGGAGCTACGAAGATGTTCTGCCGTACTTCATCAAGTCAGAAAGCTACAAAGGCGAAGGAGATGCAGGTGAATTATTAACAACTTATATTATAACGCACCTATCAACAATATGTTTTCTCTCAGCGTATCAAAACTGGCAATAGTTGCAAGACAATTTATTACTTAGCACATAATACATTATCCAGTTTTTGTTGAAACGATTTTTCCTATAACATACGGCGAATTGGAAGCACCAGTAAGTAAACTGATCAACCTTTTTTCTACCGGCGTCACTCGGACATGCTGTTTTCACACCGATAACTAAAGGATATTTACTTTTTATCTTGGAATCGATATTCTAAATAAGTACTGAATTAAATGGTGTTCATACAACGTGTTAAACAAAAATTGCAATTTTTGTTTAAATTAAATTCTTTCGAATTTAGACAAAAGTTAACCATGTGGCGCCAAAAGAATTTTACAACCTTTGTTGCGCTGAGTCGTGACGGGGTTAATATCCAATCAGTAAACACACTCGCATACATACTCGCGTGCGCACACACACACGCATCATAAACTGGTAGGTAGAAAAAACCGTTTTTGTGTAAATCCAAACGCAGAAAAACGTTATGTTGTACATTTTAATAATGGTCACGGCTTAAAATGTGGGGTATTTTGAAAAACAGAATGGTTACATTAGAAACGGGCGTTCATTGATTAATTCCTGACATATTGGCGTTCAAAGTTCAAGCCGTCTGGGAGGAAAACGTTACATGACTTAATTCGACTTAAATGCCTAGGCCAATTCGACCACTCGTTGCCCTCCTGGGTGTCACATCCCTCCATTTCGTCCTGTATAGAGCACACCGCTTTGCTGTTAAAAGCGGGAGTCCAGTGTCCTGTCTAACTTGGTCACTCCACCCCTTTTCCGCGGCCTTCCTCGTTTTCTGTGTCCTTTAAGATCTTCCAAAGTTACTTTATAAGGTTTTCGTTTGGCATACGGCATACATGTCCAAACCATCGCAGTCTTCTATGTCTGATGACATCTGAGATGGATTCAGAGGTGAATGACTCATCTCCGATCTGGTTAAAAAACGTTAACATTATATATATATATATGTATATATATATATATATATATAATGTTAACGTTTTTTAACCAGATCGGAGATATATAAATTATATACGCCAGCTCGACCATAGTTAAATGTGTGTTTGCGTGTGTGTGTGTGTGTGTGTGTGTGTGTGTGTGTGTGTGTGTGTGTGTGTGTGTGTGTGTGTGTGTGTGTGTGTGTGTGTGTGTTTGTGTGTGTGAGTTTATGTGAGCGAGCGTGTGGAACGATTTATTATTAGTCGTCATCTGCAATATGCGATATCTGCTTTCGGACGCTAACGTACCTGCATTGTTTCTTCCTTGAATGTTGAATCTACCCTCGCAGAACATTTCCATTTTGGGGCAGATCACTAAAACAGCCGGGTCGTTGGCCGTCTCTTTGTGTAGAGTTATGGGACTTCCGTGACTGCAACCTTTTGACAGTGTTGCAGGCAGTTGCAGCTGCAACAAAATTACGTGACTGCCCCTTATGTTAACATTGCGTGGTCGGTTGAGTGTGTTGGTGTGATTGTCGACAGGGTACCACGGCAAAGACGGGCCACTCGTTGTGACGGACCTGAGAACAACCGTACTGTCCGATGCGTTCGTCAAAGCCGGAGCTGACCTCGGCTACAAATACGTCGATATCAACGGGAAAGAACAGCTGGGTATTTATTGGTCTTTAAAACTATACATTAATATGATGATTCCTTTAGATTTTATTGAAACTTGTGTGGCAGCATCGCCTCGTCAAATGTTATGTATTTTATGATTGTCCTACTTGGATCTTCGTGTATGCATTTTAAATTGTGTGTGGCGCCTCCATACTAGTGAATACGTGCAACAATGAAAAACGTTAATGTTGATGGCAGTGGTTAATGAATGCAAATGGTCGAAAATTGAGAGTAAGTCAACCGATACGGAAACCGCTGAAATATTAAAAGGGGTACCTTCACGGTATCTCATTATCGTTCATATAAATAAACTAACTTGAGGCCTGCATAAATGTATCGCTAGCCCAGATGGTGCCATGTGTGATTTTATCCTAAAATGATCCCGGCACATAGCTCATTAACTGCTTGGGAACGTGACATGATTCATAGACCTAGTCTTAGCTCATGCCGTGATGCAAAGCAGTACACGAGGGGAGTTATTGCGTAATGTTTAGTCGAACGGTCTAAATATTGCGCGATATCCACTCCACAGGAAATGCTGAAATTGCTTTACCATTCATCTCCTGGTAGATAACTAGAAATCATTAAGTCTTGCTACAAATTTACTTCGTGGCGCGGTCTTTGTTGCAGGTGTGGGTTACGCGCTAAGCAACACGTATGATGGATTCCGATGGAGCGCGGCTAAGGGTTATCTGAGACCCGCAAGAGGCCGCAAAAACCTGCACGTTATTACCAAGGCACACGTCACTAAGGTAGTTCTCTTATACGATCTTGCTAACTATACTTACATTAGGGATAGAATCATAGGATATTAAACAATCGCGAATAGGAATAACAACGTAAAAGAATACGAAAATTTCGGTTTAACTTTTCAGTTGAATTCATTCCTGCTAACTCTTCTGATTATTATTTAACAAGAAATAAGGTAACATTTTAAAAGTGGAGCTTGGAGAAGTCAATACTCTCCGGGGAGACATACTGCTATCATTGTAAAGGTGTATCATTGCGTTGACAGTCGTGTAAAGTTACATTCAAACATAATAGCTTGGATAAATATAATCGATGACATGACACGTTACACAATTAACGGTGGTTGTGTTTATGTATTACACAAATAGCACACGGATTAATTTATAAACACCAACGACGCAACGTATGTATTTATACGTTATGTCGCCCGTGTTTATAACATTCTCTAGTTACTAGCCATTAATACACTTTCAACATCACTTTTACCGGCGCGAATGTCGCGCAACATGCCAGCACTTTTCAGCTTAAACTACTCAGAGGCGCTTTACAAATTCATTGAAGCAATATATACAAATACATATTTAAAAAAACATATTTGTTAACAAAATTAAACGAGAGAACCGCCAGTCAACCTGACAACATGAACAAAACAACTCGACCACAAAACACTTTTTAGCAGCTTCAGCTTATTTTAAGAAAAAATGTTTCGATTGCGACACAGGAAAACTAATTTACATCAGTAAACTTACAAACACACGACAACCAACATTGTATCAAACTACAGAAAGTAACATTATACGATATCATAACGTTACACGAAGGAAGAACTATACCATTTAGCATAAACCTGAATCCGGTTAATTCTTTTTTGCGTCAGTCCCTGTGGTCGAGTGGTCATGTTTTGGCGCAGCGCACATCTGGTGTTACTATCGACGCGGGTTCAAGCGTAGCACTAACCTTTTTTAAAAGTGTATTTGTATTGATCTTTTCGCAAAGTAATATAAACCAAGCCTTTTTAAATATGATACACTATTTATCATTAAATATATCGAATGTTTTGAGTTATTATTTATTCGCGACAAAGATTAAAATAATATTATATTACTGGAAATGTACAATTTCCGCTGCTCTTGTCAGTTTTGCAATTTGATTAATCCAGACAAACCACAGTTTCTCTTCACATATATAAATATGATATACTATTGTACAGTATATAGCAAAATCAAGCAATGCAATAAACCTACATTACCAATGAAAAATAACGTCAGAGAAATAATTGTACCTATCGGTAATGTGTGTTTATTGCACTAATTATAATTGGAGATTAATCATTTTACTATATACGATACAGTAGTTTATAATAATTATATATCTGAAGACAAACTGTGGTTTTTTGTACAAATGTAAATAAACAACATACAAGATCAACGGAAATTGTAGTACATTTTAGATAATATGTAATATTATTTTCATTATTTTAGTGAATAAATAATAACTACAAAACAGTCGATATATTTAATAATAAACAGGGCGTCATATTGTAAAAATTGCATGGTTTATATTACTTTGCGAAAAGATAAATAAAATATACTTTTTAAATAAAGTTTGGTTAACCACTCAGCCACAGAGACTGAGGGAAAATAATTAACCAGATTCCTGGTTTTGCTTAATTGTACAGGTCTTCCGTGATGTATTGTTATGATATCATATAACGTTACTTTCTGCAGTTGGATACAATATTTTCGTGTGTATGTGTATGCTTACTGATGTAGATTAGATTTCCTGGGTCCCAATCGAAACCAGCAAAAGTTCTATCGCTTCATTTTTTTAAACAAAGTTGGTATTCTTGTGGAACTATAAACTAAATGCTTGTTCTTCTATAATAACTAGTGTTTATATTATATCGGAGTACCACACAACAATTAATTCGGACGGTTAGTTCGATCCATCACGTATCGTTGAATGTATTGAAAGTACTGGCATCTTGCGCGACATTCGCGCCTCTGACGTCACACCTAGACATACTGAAAAGCGCTTCAAAATATACATATTCGAAGAAGACCAGTAGCACAGCGTAAATTGTGAAATTATTAATACATTAAATTCTGGTAAAATTATTGTGTTGGTGGAAATGGAAATATACAGGAAGATATAATATAATATGAATTCAACCAATAAGTTTTTTTTATTCCCTTTAAGTAACAATGATTGTGCGTCGAGGTAGAGTTAGTTAATAATAATTTAAATGTTACCTACGAACTACGAACATTGCCTTTAAATCCATACACAAATCAGGGATGCTTTCAGAAACAAGTCAATATAAAAAAAACGTAATTTCCAATGTTGCTCGACGACTCGACACTGGCACACAACGATGGTGCAGCACGTAATGGTGAATAGAGATTTTATTATTGAAAAGGTCACATTATATAAATATCAGATATGGGAAAAAGAACAAAGACATCTTATTTAGTGTACTATTTCTAATCATTGTTGTATTCAATAGAAATGTCATTGAATCAAAGTCAAATGTCACATATTTAGGGGAGACTTTAGATCAGTCCCTTATATTATAGCTTCAAATATCCTTTCTAAAACTTCAAATAATCTTAAATTTGTGTACAGGAACGCCAGAAAGTTAAGTATGAAAACAAAAACTACTATTCTCTGCTTTGATTCAATGTAATTTTGATTATACATGTTCAGCTTGGTATGGTGAATTATCTTTAAAAATGAAGTACAGAATGCAGTGTACACAGAATAAGATTATCAAATTTATGTTAAATGCTCCACCGAGGTTCCATGTTGGTGCTAATGAATTTAAGACCGTTGGAATACTGCCTGTTGAATGTAGAGTAAAGTTGGGCCACATGTTCAATATTATCAATGGTAATGCACTAGCATATTTAAGAGCAAATGTTGAAATGTTTCATCACAGATACCCCACAAGAGCCAGTGAATTGGCATGTTTTATTCCCAGAATAAAGTATTCCGGACAAACTTCTTTCCTTTATACAGGCAGATGCCACTGGAACAATTTGCCAATCGAAACAAAAGAATGTCGATCTAAAATTAGTTTAAGAAAAAGGTGACGAACATTTTATATAGTAGATTGGTGGCTCATGGACACAATATCTTCGTTGCGTCTTAATAAATAAAAACATTATTATTAATGCATAGTATTAATTAATTAATTTATTGCTTTCAAAATGTTTTTATTTTTTACAGATGTATTTAACAAAAATATTACTATTTATGTTTGTTTAATTACAATTACTCATTTACTATTTTTGAGGACCACATTGGAAATATGTATAATATGTGAGCCTTTATGTGCTATCCTCGGTGTTATTATATACATGTTATTTTTCTTCTAATTATGTAATGCATATAATTTTATTAAATAAACTCACTCAATCACATCTACAACACACACGCTCGGGCGCACACGCACATACAAACATATACAGTATATTGCGTAATTAGCCTTGACTTTATATTGTCTATTAAAACTACCCAATCATTTCGATTGTTTTGCTCCTCACTAATTTCACGAAAAAGGAAACCAATTATTCACTACGATATACTAGTTCATTTGTGCGTATGTTTTATTTCGTTTTAGTGAAATTAACAATCAAACTATAACATTAATTTCGGTTACGCCTAACCGAATATCGACACACGCGCGTCAGTTTGGAATACGGCATTCACATGGATTACGATTGCACTCTTCTAATGATCGGGAATTGTGGGCGATATCGACCTTTGACCCCACCATTTGGCGCTGTTGATGGTATGGAAAACAGATGTTATGCAATGACAGGACGTCCACGGAAATATGCACCTTCTCGGCAAAATGGGCTGTATTAGACAGACAAAGACAGTATCCACGCATGCTCTTTTTCAAAACGGATATAAAATGTAATAATTTTTTACAACGTACCTTTTCATTACATGAATTATAATTGTCCAATTTCATTACAGTGACTCCTGATCTTAGACTGATTTGATTTCCACTAATCAGTAAAGCGCAAGACATGTTTTTGTTTTCAGTATACCAAATCATGTCAGTGTCTACCGTGTATAAATAGTACATTATATTCATGTTTGACATGCTAAAATTCTGCCTGAACCTCAAAGTTGAATGGTCAAGGTGAATATTGGAAATGGCAAAATTAGGTGTAAATTTTTTATTCCAGCATTGTATTTTCCTCGTCAACTATTCAAAGGTTCAAACTATCTATGTCTACCTTCTTCAAGAATTAATAATTTATTTTATAAACTAATTTCTGAGTCATCACCATATGCTAAACACTTGTTAAAGGTGTATTAATATGTCTGTGTTGATACACTTTGGATATAACATGCAAGTGCAGAAGTCAACCTAGTTTTCCATGTTCAAAATATTATTATTAAAAAGTGTATGAAAACGAATGTGCACATTAAGATGTAGTTGATTGTTATAAATTTGAAATTACCTTGATCGATCAAACGTTGGCCTGCAGCAGACTACGTATCCTCCCTGGTATGTCTGACCGGATGACCGCCTCTAGTTCCTCCTCTGTCCCCTTTCATTCTAATTTATATATTGCAGTTTGGCACCTAGCAATATACAAATTCAGATCGCCCAACTTAATGGCATCATATAACATCCTTTACATTTTGTGCATTCATATATTACTGTGAAGAAAATATAATAGTATACTAACATTGGTAAATGCACGAGAATAGCTGGCATATGTCAGTTGAAAGGTATCAGGATACCAATTAATGCATTACACAGAACGTAGCCAGGGATCATGGTTGTCATATAACAATATTAATTATTTTGTATAATTCAAATACAATGCAAATCAACACCATTCTGCAGTAATAGTACCAAAATGTGAGTCATCAAATAATAATAATGTATTAATAACTCATTGACCCACCTCTTTCACCAATATAATAACCCTATGTTTGACGTTTTGACGAAATTACGGATGATCCCTTTCTAAGTTACTAAGTTACTTGCACGGTCAAAAGGGGCCTACTGCCAAACATGTGTTAGGCCCACTAGTTGTCATTTCGCACCTTCACATCATGTACTCTCGTAATATGTATTGTTGCAATAGCATAGCTTATTAACATGATCCAGCGTAACCAAATGCAATATATATATATATATATATATATATATATATATCAAATAGTATGCTCGTTGTCACTGTCTGACTGGATCTCTGGCTGGTACGGTGACTTAGTCTTAAACTCGAGTCGATCGTAGACGCTCGCTATTTGGAGTGATGTCATTCAATAATGTCGTACTCGTACTCTTTGCTGTTTTGGCTATCGGTTAAGTCTCGTTGAATTAATACGCGGCTACGCAATCTTGTTGCCAACTGCGATAGTATAATACGTTCCCTCGTACAGCCTCTTTGTTTATGTATGTTTGGGATGTCGATCTCGCGTAAAGCACGTGACCGAAATAACGCAGGAGGTCGACAGCGCAAACGGCTTTCGCCAGCTTTAACCGATGTAACGACCAATCATTTTTGATGATTAAAAAAATAAGTACGCATTATTTTTTTTATAAAACAGTCTGCGCACACTAGTTAAGCTATTCACACATTACACATCTGGACATGAAATAACCGGATTGGCGATGAGCAAACCAACTGATTATGGACCTTTAAGATACTGATTAGTAAATATAGCTGAAGCTGTTACGTCAAGTACATCAATATAGTATACGATTCTGTTGCAGCTGCTGTTCCGACGCAAACACGTCGTAGGTGTTGAGTATGTGCGATACAACAGGAGACGTCGAGCGAGAGCAACGACGGAGGTGATCCTGTCGGCGGGCACTGTCGGCTCGCCTCACATCCTCTTACTCTCCGGGGTTGGACCGAAGAGACATCTGCAGAAAAAACGCGTATGTCCACAAATACACATTACTATTATTATATTGACTAACAAACATTCGCGTCATCTGATGGAATGCCTTGAACAATCGTGATAGTTACATTTCCCAAATGTTATAAAAACACACAGCATCATTACGTAAACACCATAAACCGCTCGCAGATAGTCATTGTTTGTTCAAAGTGACGAAAGTCGGAGAGAATGCGAAGGTCACGCCCATCGATAGGTCCTGGTCGTGATAGTGTAAAATTCGACAAATAGACTGAATTGTAGACAAATTTGTTCCTTCAAAAAACAAGGGAAACGGACCAGAAAGAAATACTTTTCGAAAGAAGCCATTAGAAAAATTTAGTATAAACAAATGATGTGGAAGTCATATAGACGTACTGGAAATGACGAAGACTACAACATTTATAAAGAAGCACTAAACCAAGCTACAGCTGAAATTAGAAATTAAAAGAGAAGCTATGAACATAAATTAGATTGTAATATAAAACATGACAGGTAGAGTTTTTATGCGTATGTTCGAAGCAAACAGAAAGTTCAGGATAAGGTCGGTCCTCTAGAAGATAGTGCTGGAAATATAACATCAGAGGCTAAGTTCAAGGGGGCAGAATCAGACTATTTAAGACAGTTAATTGTAACCCCAGAAATGGTAGCTAAGAAAATTAGGGCTTTGAAGGATAATAAATCACCTGCAGTGGATGGTATTCCACCCAAACTACTACTGGAAATTGTAGAACAAATTAGCATACCGCTTGCAACAGTTTTCAACTTGTCATTAGACGAGGGAGTGGTTCCTTTAGAATGGAAAGAAGCAAACATTATACCGTTATTTAAAAAAGGTTCGAGAAACAAGTCAAATAATTATAGACCGTTAGTTTAATATCGGTGATTTGTAAATTATTAGAAATACTAATTAAAGATCACATGGTGGATTTTCTTGTTAAACATAACTTGATCAACCCATCTCAACATGGGTTTCTAAAAGCGAGGTCATGCTTAACAAATATGTTATTTTTTTGGAAGATATCACTAAGTGGGTAGATGATGGATCACCAGTAGATATCATCTAATTAGATTTTCAAAAAGCTTTCGACAAAGTGCCACATCAAAGATTACTGCTTAAACTAAAGGCCCATGGCATAGGAAATGTTATAATTAACTGGATAGAAAAATGGCTGATTGACAGAAGACAACGGGTAGTTGTTGATGGAGAGGCTTCAAACTGGAAATCAGTTTTGAGTGGGGTTCCACAGGGATCAGTACTGGGACCTATATTATTCTTAATATATATATAAACGATTTGGACGATGATATAGCTAGCAAGGTGTTGAAATTTGCAGATGATACAAAAGTGTTTAGAAGGATTAAAAGTGATGGAGATAGACATCATTTACAAGATGATCTTGACAGGTTGATCAAATGGTCTGAAAAGTGGCAAATGTTGTTCAATTTTGGGAAATGTAAATGCCTTCACACAGGACATGGGAACGAATATGTAGAATATACAATGGGGGGGGGGGGGGGGGGGGGGGGGGGGGAACTGTACTAAGTACTACTGTAAAAGAAAAAGACTTAGGGCTGACAATTAGTGCTGACATGAAGGTTTCAGAGCAGTGTGGATTTGCAGCTTCAAAAAGAAATCAAATCCTTGGATTGATTAGGCAAAATATAGCATATCAAGAAAAATAACTATTAATACCGCTGTACAAAACAATAGTTAGGCCTCATTTAGAATATTGTATACAAGCGTGGAGGCCATACCGCAAGAAGGACGTAGATATGCTAGAAAGAGTACAGAGGAGAGCGACTAAAATGATACAAAAACTGAGGGATCTTAGTTATGAAAAACGCCTAAAAGAATGTGGCTTAACAACACTAGAGACCAGGAGATTGAGAGGAGATCAGATAGAAGTGTTTAAAATATTGAATGGTTATGAAAATATTGATAGAGATATGTTTTTTCATTTAAGAAAGATAGAAAGACTAGAGGACATGAAGTTACATTAGTAAAGGAGCAGTGTAGATTAGACGTAAGAAAGTTCTCATTTTCACAAAGGACTGTGAATGAGTGGAACAGATTATCTGATGATTGTGTGGGTGCCAGTAGTGTGAATATGTTTAAAAATTAAATCGACACATACCTCAGAAGGGCTGGATATATGTATATAAAAGGTTTGGACTCTCGATAAGCCAAAGGGTTTTCTTGTCCACCTGCCATCTAGAGTTAATTCTCTGGATGGCAATCTTGTTAAATCTTGTTAAAATTATATATAATTATATATATATATATGTATATATATATATATATATGTATATATATATATATATATGTATATATATATATACTAGGCTAGATTTATTCCATAAAAGGTGGGAATCTTGACATATAAGGGGTATATTGGAAAAATCTGTATGTCTTATGTCATATCCATGGTGTCGTAGATTAAGCGTTGCAAGTTTGGCCTTCCTATAGGAAAACGTTAACCTACCTACATACGTTTCCTCGATTATATGTGCAAGCTAGGGGAGTTCACGGGATTCACGTGGACCCCCTTTTTGTGAAGCCCTTCCTAAATTGTGAACCCCACCCCCCTAAATTGCATCTTAATGCACATCTCAAAATAATGTGCCCCTCATTGCATCTTAATTTCTCCATTTCTCAAAAGCGCGAACGTTTTATGTCATAGTTAAGCACGCTTTTTTTCTCCATCTACAAATAAATACGGCTTAAGTCCTTATTTGACTGGTGACTGAAGAGAATTTTGTAACGGTATGGTGAAGGTGTTTGGTAGTGTCACCTCTCGAATGAACCGTGAAATAGTTTTCGTTCCAGTGACCACACACACCTTAATTGGTTCGGATATGCGAGTTACTTTTTTGACAACAATCAATTATGAAGAGAAACCAAGGCCAGAAAAGCGTTGCAAGCTTTTTCTGCAGGTAAGAACAACATGACATTTACTCAACTCTTATCAGATGAACGGTTGCGTACGACAGTAAATCCAGCAACGAACACAAATTTATCCATCGGCAACGCAGTATTTCAAAGGAAGACGGGACGCCATTTTCCCCAAGTTTGGGAGTTACTCAGTTTTAGGTCATAGTTATGCACGTTTTTTGTTGTCCATCTACAAATAAATACGGCTTAAATCCTTATTTGACTGGTGACTGAAGTGTATTTCGTAACGATAAGGTGAAGGTGTTTGGTGGTGTCACCTAGCGAATGAACCGTGAAATAGTTGTCGTTCCACTGACACCTTACCGAGTAAATAAAGACGTTACAAATATACTATATACATCCATCTGAGTACACACTATTTATTCTAGTATTAAGAACATTACATAAAAAAAAAATGAGGAACTAACAACTTTGAAAATAAATTCCTTGTACCGATGTAAATAAATAATTGTTATTATTTTATTTATTATAAATGATTTACAATTCCACTTCTCGGGAATCGAATATTGACTCATGTCAGCCAGCCAGAAGTGAAGATGGTGATATTGAACCAAAGTCAACATGTCTCAAGTCATCTAGCATACGTTAATATAAGGCTTGTAAATGTCAATCATCGTCTTAAAATTTAATTTTATATCGTTACAATATGTATGGTGTTATTGTATGCTAAGGGTCTATCATAAATGGTATAGTTGATGAAACATTAATACAGATTGTAGGACAGTTGAACTTAATTAACAAGGTAATACTTGGTAATGGGTCAAAGTGACTTTAATAGTATTAATACTTTTTAATCAATGCCATTAGTATTTGTGTACTTATTTTTGGAAAAAAAGTGTATTTCAAAATGTATCGTCATTTTCGACATATTTATTTTGAGAGAGTAGGAATTTATTCCAACAAAATTGATTTTCAATTATTACTCATCAATCAAGTGGATTTCCCATTGTCATGTCTGATGTTTCAAATACATATTTGATTATCTTTTTTAGTGTTCAAAGACAATATAATGAGGGTTAACAGCATCATCCCCAGAGTAGCAGAACTTGTACTATGCATAACAAAGCGCTACAAACTGAAGATAGTACAAGTGTATGTCCCAACAACATCATACTCAGAAGAACACACAAACAACTTCTACAACGACGTGGATGAGACCTTAGACAGATCAGTGGGGAAGTAGGGAAACGAACAAACATTTCGGAAACGGCAACTGGTAAATTTGGCCTAGGACTAGACGGCATCGACACCACAAGCACAACAAATCACTGAGATGATCCAACTAAGTGCGACAAGTGTAGCCTAAGCAACCAACAGGCATATATTGACGAAAATATCGTCACCGACACGATAATTAATGAGGAAACGACCAGAAATGGTGGATAACGGCGACCGTATAAAACAAATACAAATATGTAAGACAATCAAAACAAAAGCGAAGGAGGACATCAGGAAGTACTTAAAATAGATCATACGAGAAACGATTATGGCGTTAAAGAGCTTGCAGAAAGCCGGAAGAACACAGGCACTAGGCTGAGGCAGACAGATTACACTTCTAGATAAGCAGGATTTATAAATACAAAACCAAGATATGATCATGGAACGAATAGAGGAATTCTGCACCGAGCTAGTGAACAAAGAACCATAATTCACATCGACCCGAAAGAGATACCAGAGATAACACAATAGGAGGTGGATGCAGCGCTAAGAGATACGAAGAATGGGAAGACATTAGGCAGCGACCTTGTAAACATTTTAACATTAAACGCAGGAGAAGGTACCATCACGAAGAGACTGGATAAGCTGTATACCAAATGTTATCAGAAAGAGGAATACCCATCGCATGGAAGAACGCAAAGATGGTGATAATCTTCACGAAGGAAAATAAGAAAGAATTACAAGGAACTACAGACCGATATATATGTTATCAAACATTTACGAAAACCAACCGCGAGAGCAAGCAGGATACAGAAGCAGGTACTAGACGACATACCAACAGAAAGAGAAATGCCGAAAATAAAATATTCCGCTCTGCATCACTTTCAACGACTACGAGAAGGCTATCGATTCGGTGCAAACTCAAACAATATTGACCTCCCTTCATGAATAGGGGACAGAAAACGTGTACATCCTGAAAGACGTCTACACCAACAACTCGGTGACAGTCCACCTGCGCGTGTGTGCGCGTGTGTGCGCGTGTGTGCGCGTGTGTGCGCGTGTGTGCGCGTGTGTGCGCGTGTGTGCGCGTGTGTGCGCGTGTGTGCGCGTGTGTGCGCGTGTGTGCGCGTGTGTGCGCGTGTGTGCGCGTGTGTGCGCGTGTGTGCGCGTGTGTGCGCGTGTGTGCGCGTGTGTGCGCGTGTGTGCGCGTGTGTGCGCGTGTGTGCGCGTGTGTGCGCGTGTGTGCGCGTGTGTGCGCGTGTGTGCGCGTGTGTGCGCGTGTGTGCGCGTGTGTGCGCGTGTGCGCGCGTGTGCGCGCGTGTGCGCGCGTGTGCGCGCGTGTGCGCGCGTGTGCGCGTGTGTGCGTACATCGATATTCTAGTGATATTATGAGATTATACACGTTACTTTCTGTAGCTGGATACAATATATGTTTGTTAGGTATGTTTATTGGTGTAGATTATCTCTCGTTGGTTGCATTCGATATAATTATTCTGAAAACGAGCCCAAACTCGAAGAAACCTAGTCGACTTGTAGGCCCATTAGCACTCATTGTTTTGAATAAAATTGGATTCATGTGGAATGGTAAGATAACTGCTTGTTCCTCTATGATGACTAGTGTTCGTATTTCATCGGAATATTGCACAATAACTCATTCTGACGCTCGTTTCGACCCAAAAGCTATACTTGTAAACATGCTCTGAATGCATGGAAAGAGTCGGCCTGATGCGAGTGTGGGTCATAAATGACGTCCCGATACCAAGTGATCGCCTAGCTCATTAAATTAAAATTTTTCGCGGGTATCGCTACAAAGACGGGTTTTAAATCGAATTTATGCTACAAATGTATTTTATGTATTTTTTAATGTTGTCAAATGTTACATACAAGGTTAAACTTTGTGTACACATGGAAAAAGGATTTTAGCTAATGCCTTAATTTTATTTACTTTAACTCTCTTGTTATAGGCATAAGACTATCAAAATGTTATTATATCATAATTTTAAAGGTTTCTTACATAACTATGAAAATGTCGTATGTCATCATATGTTGTGGAGGTGTCTTTTCTACATTCCAGGTGTCGGTTGTCATTGATCTACCAGTGGGCAACAATCTTCAAGAACACGTCCGCCCTGCTATCATTGAATTCTCTACGACAGCCAATATCACCTTGTTTGGCGAAGACAAGAGGTCGTTGATGACTAAAGCCGAGTACAAGAGATTTGGCAGTGAGAACTACTTTAGTTACCTTATTTGCGACATTTATTTTGCTGATTCAAGTTTCGTGCATTTTGTTACTTTGTTCAGGCTAAGAATGTTATGATTGTAACGACGCGTTAATGTTCAGTCTATAACACTCCATCCTATACTTGTTTCCAATACATGCACAGCACGTCAATAGAAAATCATTATCAAAATAGCCCTCAAGGTAATTTTATTGTAAAACACAATGTCTTGCGTTGTTGATGGTTTGTTCTATTCTCTTTGGATCCCCGAAGGTGGTTTCGCAAAAGGAATTGCATTCTTAAGGTCAAAACACCAACCCTGGTACATTTCCTACCCCTACATTGAACTGATCTTCCTGCCGAATTTGTTGACATCGGGAGCCGACAAACATAAAATTGATGCCATTTGGAAGAAGACCAACTTGCGACGCAATGTAACTATTTCTAATATGGGAAAATACAGACATGAACTAGTATTCTGAGAAATGTGTATGAGAGCGTGTAGACAGTACATTATTTGTATTGCTGAAGCAAAAGCCAAACTTGCTTTTGACCTTTCCGAAAAGTAACTGTCGTTCCAGTGGTGATTGTTATCATGTCTTGAGATTCAACCATATACGTTAAATGTTGAGCGACATAAATTGTGTATCTTTGTAATTGCATTTTATATGGAACTGATATTTTACACAATTATCAATAGGAAAAAATCATCTCAACTTTAATAAATTTATGGCACGAGTCGTACACGATATATTTTGCAGGTATTCGACGCCCTGTATAACCACAAAGACAAAATGAATGGTTTCAAAGTGCTTGTCGGCCATCTACATCCGCGTACCACGGGAACTGTTCGACTAAGCACCACCGATCCCTTCGTACAACCACTCATCAAGACGAACTACCTGTGCAACAAAAATGACGTCAACGTTATCCTGGAAGGTTGGTTCAAAATAAATCACATGTTGAATAAACACTATCACTCTCCGGTTCAGACATTTTGTGACGTATTGCGTTATCTACTCTCGTCGGGAATCGGGATGTACAATGATTTGGGGCGTCTTCTTCTTCAACGACTTCTTAAGTTTTTCCTTTAACGTATACTTATACATATAGTATTGTTATTATCCTGTACCAACATAACTAGACAAAAGTTTTGGTCATTGCATCTCATTGAGTGGAAAGAATAGTTTGAAACTCCTCGTACATTACGCACGTAACAATGTATTTCAATAGCTAAGTTTTACTTATACTTACTCCCCATAAAATTGCATTCGGAGACATAATACCATTTCAGCTGTTATTAAGGTGTATGTGCAGCATGAATACATTTGATGTCACCTTGTGTTTTAAGTGTTACTCGATAAAGTATGTTTTAGCAACATTACATTTTCGCAAGTTTAACAAGATTTAACAAGATTGCCACCCAGAGAATTAACTTTAAGTGGCAGGTGGACAAGGAAGCCCTTTGGCTTTTCGAGAGTACAACACTTTTTATCTATGTGTATCCCGCCCTTCTGAGGTATGTGTCGATTTTATTTTTAAACATATTCACGCTACTAGCACCCACACAATCAGCAGATAATCTGTTCCATTAATTTACAGTCCTTTGTGAAAATGAGAACTTTCTTATATCTAATCTACACTGCTCCTTTGCTAATGTAACTTAATGTCCTTTAGTCCTTCTATCTTTCTTAACTGAGAAAAAAATATTTTTATCAATATTTTCATAACCATTCAGTATTTTAAACATTGTTATCTGATCCCCTCTCATTCTTCTGGTCTCTAGTGTTGTTAAACCACATTCTTATAGGCGAATTTCATATCTAAGATCCCTCAGTTTTGGTATAATTTTAGTCGCTTTCCTCTGTACTCTTTCTAGCATATCTATGGCTTCCATGCTTGTATACAATATTCTAAATGAGGCCTCACTATTGTTTTGTACAGCGGTATTATTAGTTCTTTTTCCTTATACGCTATATTTCGCCTAATTAGTCCAAGGATTTGATTACCATTTGAAGCGGCAATTCCGCACTGAACTGAAACCTTCATATCAGCACTATTGGTTAACCGACGTCCTTTTCTTTTGCAACATTACTTAGTACAGTACCCCCCATTGTATATTCTACATCTTCGTTCCCATGTCCTGTGTGGAGGCATTTACATTTCCCAAAATTGAACAGCATTTGCCACTTTTCAGATAATTTGATCAACCTGTAAAGATCATTTTGTAAATGCTGTCTATCTCCATCATTTTTAATCCTTCTAAACACTTTTGTATCATCTGAAAAGTTCAACACCTTGCTTGTTATATCATCATCCAAATCGTTGATATATATATTAAGAATAATATAGGTCCTTGTACTGATCCCTGTGGTACCCTACTCAATACCGATTTTCAGTTTGAAGCCTCCCCATCAACTACTACACGTTATCTTCTGTCAAACAGCCATTTTTCTATCCAGTTTATTATACCATTTCCTATACCATGCGCCTTTAGTTTAAGCAGTAATCTTTGATGTGGTACTTTGTCGAAACATTTTTGAAAATCTAAGTAGATGATATCTACTGGTGATCCCTCATCTACCCACTTAGCGAGGTCTTCCAAAAACATAACACATTTGTTAAGCATGACCTCGCTTTTAGAAACCCATGTTGAGATGGGTTTATCAGGTTATGTTTTAATAAGAAAATCCACCATGTGATCTTTAATTTCTGATAATTTGCAAATCACAGATGTTAAACTCACTGGCCTATTGTTCTCTAACTTGTTTCTCGAACCTTTTTTAAATAGCGTTATAATGTTTGCCTCTTTCCATTCTAAAGGAACCACACCCTCTTCTAATGAGAAATTGAAAACTGTAGCAAGCGGTCCACTAATTTGTTCTACAATTTCCAATAGTAATTTGGGCGGAATCCCATCCACTCCAGGTGATTCATTATCCTCCATAGCCCTTATTTTCTTAGCTACCATTTCCGGCCTACAATTAACTGTCCTAAATAGTCTGAATCTGCCCCATTGAACTTAGCCTCTGGCACTGGCCGTGAACTAATATCTTCCCTGGTAAAACTGAACTAAAATACTCATTCAGGTCTTCTGCCATTACAAATCCCTCTGATATTATATTTCCAGCACTATCTTCTAGAGGACCGACCTTATCCTGAACTTTCTGTTTGCTTCGAACATTCGCATAAAAACTCTTGCTGTCATGTTTTACATTACTAGCAAATTTTTGTTCATAGCTTCTCTTAGAATTTCTAATTTCAGCTGTAGCTAGGTTAAGTGCTTCTTTATAACTGTTGTAGTCTTTCATAATTTACAGTACATTTATATGACTTCCACATCATTTGTTTATACTGAATTTTTATAATGGCTTCTTTCGATAAGTGTTTCTTTTTAGAACGTTTCAGCCAGCGGTATTATAAACGTATAAACGGCGAATATTATTATAATATATTATTATTTGAAAAAAGGGTAGATAGAGTGGAGGAAAGCTATATAATTATATTGTATGGGTGATTATGGGTAATTGAAAATTTGTATTTAAAAATGGACAATCTCAGAATGTATCTTTAAAAATGCAAAGTCTATGTAATTGAATTGTCGTAATAAGTTATTGTATTCGTCGTGTTTGTCATAGGTATTAGAATGACGCAGAAGTTGGTCTCCATGAAAAGCTTCCAGGATCTCGGTGCATCTATGCTCGCTAGACGGCACCCTGACTGCAAGCATCACGAGGATGACAGCGACGCCTATTGGCGTTGTGAGATAAGGAAGACTATAGCCACGTTGCAAACTCAAGCCGGGACGTGCAAGATGGGTTCTTGGAATGATCCTAGCGCTGTCGTCGACCCTCAACTACGGTACGCCCTTCTTACACTTATTACGCGCTGTTTTATTGACTTATAATATAACATGTTATGGTTATTTACTTATTTGTTTACTTACTTATGTGCTGACTTACTTTCGTACTTACTAACTCGTCCACTCACTAATTCTTTAAATCACTAACAGTATCATTCACTCGCTTATTTGTAGATATTTTCTCAGTAGTCAGATATTTAATTTACCTATTACGCATTATATACGGCGACAGTTTCCATAAATCCGAAATCTGCAGTTAATTCAATAATGACAAAGGACAATCTGTACTGGTGGGCAATCCTCTATATTTTATAATCACGTTTGATTGCAAGCAGGCCTTGTAAAAGTCCAACATAACTTATGGCATTTGTGTTATAAAGTACAGTCAGGTCATCGAAGGAACACATATCGTCAGGGAAACTTCGCGGGAAATGAAATGCTGCTCGTTTATTGGTCGTTTATTCGCGTCATGAACATGCTGTTAGCCTTCAGGATATAAGTGAGATATTAAAATTCCGAGTTAACCATTACGTCACAATGTTGAGTGTGGTTGCAAATACTTACTTTAAATTAATTCTTTTAGGTGTATAACACAACAAAAGTTGTCTTTTATTCCCTTTGAAATATTTTAGTGTTACGTTGATTCAGTTAAAATTCAAATATACTTTAAATATACGAATTATACTGGACACCTTGTGTATCTTGCGATACATTATACAATATGTTAGATCTAAATAATTGTACATCAATGTCGTACAGTTCGCAATGTCAGTGCCTCAGAGCAGTTATCATTATTAACCTTCCTACACGTGGAAGCGACGGCTAATTGTCAATAACTGCGTGTTTGTGCCGCAGGGTGCGTGGACTGACGGGGTTGAGGGTTGTCGACGCGTCTGTGATGCCGTTAGTTGTGTCGGGACCCACGTACGCCGCGACCATCATGATTGCGGAGAAGGCGGCCGACATGATCCGAGCTGAACACGAATGCTATAGAGAGCGATACGGATTCTAAATGAACACATTGTTTGCCAAGAGAATCACCTACAGCAAGAGATCACTACATGGACACCGAGCGTCACCAACTTCTAAATTCTAAATCGACAAGAAGTTCTTGTAGTAATTATTGTTGAGTTTCAATTATAAAACAAATACTGATGTAATGCCGATGGTGTTCATGTGTACTGATGACAAATATCCAAGTAAAGTTGTCAATTACTTGCAATGTGTGTGTATTGACTCACTACAGGGCAATGCGATGGCGTCATCCTTTTGATCAGGATAACAAATATAACAATCTATGGGGTCATCAACGATTCATCAACGCATTGGTTCAACGTTGTATAGACATTGTGTGACGTTGTGTAGGATTTCTGGTTTTGACAAAGTTCCTTCGGATCAATATCTTATTGCTAGGGTGCTGGGTATCGTTTTCGCATTTCTCAGTCAACGGAGTCGTGAAAAGTTTATCAATCAACCCCGATGAATATCGATTTTTGCATTACTTGCTGCCTAGAACGCCTTATATAAACGTAAGTAATTCAAATTAACAAACGTTGGTAACAATCATGAAAGAATTTAGGAAAACATGCAATAACAACCGATACATGGCAGGTTGGCATTGGTTAATACATACTTATTACGACCTGCATAATACAAAATGCATATTACCAGGATAATCAGAAGTAAAACAATTGTGATCGCCATCGCAATATTATAGAAACCCGGTATATTTAATTCAAGTAACTCACTACGTAGCACACACAGCACTGTGGAATACAACAAGGCTGTTGCTACACAGTTTACTTGATGTACACCAAAGGCACATGGCATTTGTTCTTAAATATTTGAGATGATCCCTTAAGTGTTTGTAATGATTAGCTAGTTCCATATTTTAATATGAACCATTACAGTTTAAAGACCAGTTAAGCTGTATTTTAGGGTACCGCTTAATTGCGCACCCATTTCAAAGTTTTTATTTTTATATTTATATGCATATATTAATTTATTACTAGTTACTCTGTATTGTTGAGTTTTATCTTGATTGTTTGCAATTCATTGTCAGTTAGTTCGTGTTATGTAAATTCTCATGCAGCGCAATGTATTCGACTTCACTTGGGACATTAGCATTATCATATCTTATTTTATATTATATTATCTTACCTTATCTTATCTTATCTTATCTTGTCTTATCAATACACGCCATGGAGGGCGTTTGTTGTAAGCCACTGGACGTCTCGCTCGTTGACGCCACGGCGACTCAGTCCACGCAAGGCATTCTATCCGATCACTGTTAGTACATTCGTAAATAATAATAATAATCAGATCACTTCTATTGTGCCTAAATCTTTGGAAACCAAACTGAGAGGCGCATCAAAACAAAAGGATTGTTCAATTTCAAAATCCATAAGCAGTATTCCAGTTGTCAACAGATGGGTCAAGGCCCTCGGGATCTATGGTGGATAAGCAAGGTTGTAAAGGTACATTTTAAAATTACATCAGAATTTTGTAATATTTTCAACTCCATCTAACACTAAGAGGGAGCATTTTCCAAAGAGTTGGTGTAGCAACCGAAAAATCCCTAGTTCGAATGTTAGTTTTGACTCTACGAACACAAATTAGACAGAACTAGATGATCGAAGCTGGATAGGTTTTCTTACAGGAGTAAGTAGTGAATGCAAATAAGATAATTGCATACTAGACAGTGCCTGGTATGTAATGGTACATATCTTAAATATCATACGATATCGTACATCAAGGAAGCCAACTGCTTCAAAAGTGGTACAGAGTGAGAAAACGAGGAGATCTTGTAACTACTCTTGCTAGACAATTTTGGACACGCTGAAGTTTTGTCATATTCTTGTTAGCAATACCATAAAGGAGGAAATTGCAATTGTCAAGTCTGCTGCTAACAAACGCTTTTGCAATAGTTTTAGCAACAGAAAATGTCATACACCGGCGAATACGGCGAAGATCACGAATATGATAACTACAGCAGCGACACGTTTGAGATATGTGTTGTTGGAAATTGAAGTTACTATCACTCATGGATTCCATACCGAGGTTGCTGGCGTGATGTACTGATTCAAGATACGCGTAGGAAAAAAACCTTACTGGATTGGTGTAAATAGTAATAAGGAAAGGCCCAAGAACAGAACCCTTGGAACACCAAATAAAGTCAGCAGTGCAGCTGACAAACAGTTCCCAATCTTTACAGTTTGGTATCTATCAGTTAGATGTGAAGAAAATAGCTTAGAGCTGTACTAAATATGCCGTACCACTTTAGTAAGCGTTCGATGAGAATATTGTGATCAGTCGTGTCAAAAGCGGCACAGGGATATAGTAAGGTAAGTGCAGTTACTTTACCATTATTAATGTTCAAGTTAATGTCATTATGAACCTTTAAGATGGCAGTCTCTGTTGAATGAAACTGTCTATATGCTGATTGTGACACATTAGTTAAGACATATGTGCTAATGTGATACCTTTTATAGTTTTTTGAAATAAAGCTGAGGTCTGTCACTGTTTAGGTCTTGTTTAGGCAGAGATTACTTCTTAAGAAGTGGTGTGACTTGGGCGCATTTGAAATCATCAGTAAAACAGCCAGAGCAAAGTGATGCATTTATAATATTTGTTATAGGTCGAATTAATGTATCGAGACATGTTTTTAACATTATAGTTGGAAATGGATCAAATGCGCAATATTTATTTGGGGAGGACGTAACTATTTACACTTTATCAACTGTTGCTAGTTCATAAGTCCACACTAGCATTACTAACAGAGGTCATCCGTCAACATCCACCAACGGCCCTGTTGAAAATGTGCTGTTGAATATGTTTCGCCCTGCGCAGCCTATTACTGGGGGTGTGTTTGCAGAAAACTATATGTCTGGCCTCCAATTGCACACACCTTTCACAGTCAACAAAAATACACATTAATCGTCTCAGAAAATTTAAATGTCAACTCGAAGCTCGCCACAAAAAAAACATTCACGCTCACATTTAATGGGGGGAGACAGAACCACATGTCTGCCCCGGAAAAATTTCAGGGGGGTAACTGCCCCCGTGTTCCCATGCATATGCTTGTGAGCCGTGTCAAATGAAGAACAATGCTGAACTATTTCACAGTTATCGTGCAATGTAAAGAACAAGGAACAAGATGCGCAAACGATGAGTGGAAATTTCGGATATTGGCTATAGAATAGTCTATTCAGCCGGGCTGTCACGACGCGACTGATACCGAGTATCGAAGACTACTGACACGTTGAAGTCTTTGCAAGTGAAAAACGAACTAACCCTCTTTTCAAAGC